>CM033273.1:47587034-47841751 GCA_019343175.1 Oedothorax gibbosus
ACGTTTGCCCTGCCGGAAATTAGACCCAGCACTTTACAATCAATTAAATCAAAAAATCGATTAAAAATAATGCAAAACTTAAAATTATAACTCTAAACTAATTACTGGTGAAAATGGTTTTTTATAATATCGTGCAAAAAAACTAACTTTTTCAAATCAATAATCGTGGCAAAAGTGATGCTTTTAACGAAATCGTGTTTCAAAGTTACTTTTACGCACTAGTGCGACAAAGTAAATAAGAGCATCTGATTGGTGTAAAATTCTTTATTTGAGCGTGATGTTTTATTCGGCGGCTTTGTGATTGGTGTAAAATTTTTTATTTGAACGTGATTCTTTATTTGGCGTCTTCTTTCCAATGCCAATCTAAGAAATACTTTTTGCACGTGATTTTAAAATAATCATTAATATAAATAATCACCTTCCAATCATTTGAACGTGATAATAAAATAATTAATAAGCCAATCAATAAATGCCAATTTAATAAATACTTTTTTTGCACGTTATTATAAAAAATAATGTATGACTACACGTTGAAAATAGCCTTTTTAAACTCGTGAAATTATTTCACTCGTTCGTGAAATAATTTATTCAACTCGTTTAAAAAAAGCCTTACTTTCACACTAGTTGCATAAATAACTATTAGGGTGTAAATGAAGAGTTCTACACTTTAACCTACACGGAAATCCAAAAAAAAAAACTGTATAAAAAAATAAGGGTGTGAAACATTACATGACTTTCAATGACCACTCAATAAAGCAATACACACAAGGTAATTATATGTGTACCCAAAAAGATAATTTCAATAACTTTAAAACATAAAAAGTTCGATGGCAGCTGCCATTTGCACGTGAGGGATTTTCTCCAAACCTATTTGGGGCTGGGGAGCCCAGTCGGTCAGGCATTCGCCTAGCATGGGGTCGCCAAAATAACTGCCGACCTATAAACGGCCCGTGCAGCCAAAATGTCCGACTAATAATACCCCGTGTGGAGGGAGTGCCCCTTAAATATCCTTCAGAGTCCTAACGCTGCGTACGATGTCGTCCTTAACGGTTGCGTTGGGTGCCTACTCAGGTGTCGGCTCGTCACTTGACTGTGGTTCTAAAATACGACGCCCGTCGCCAATAGCCCTCGTGTAGCTCTAGTGCGACGATAATTCAAAACTAAACTAAACAAAAAAAACCAAACCTATTATGGCGTCTGGAGGAACTTGTGTATCAAATGTGAAGCCCGCAGCTCCTTTAGTTCGAGCTGTATAGTGGTTTCAGACAGACGGACCCATGTTCGAAAACCACTCTTTTGAGAATCAGCACCCCTCCAAAACGTGTGGAAAATACAAAATCTCCTTTTCCGATGTTCAACCTCATCGCAATACTTTCATTACCTTATATTTCATACTAGCAAATTTATACCCGTTCTTCGCACGGACTAAAAGAATATCAAATCGATCCAAGTATATGTGTCATTTGATTTGCTATAGGAAAATAAACTTTGCCTTTGTTCCCGTTCGTTATAAAGAATAAAATCCCGTTACTTATATTGCTTTAAAATTCCAAAATAAAAATACGTCACTATAAAATGCACATCCTCATATCACAAAAATCTTCCTCAATATGAACTGACTGCCGTCGCGATTTTCCTGATAAATTCAAAATTAACCATAATTGTATAACAATGTTATTTCACGTCAAAACCTCCATTTTGGGTTTTTTTTTTTAAATAAATTAGCTCATTGGCGCGTTCAATTATTTTTCAAATCATTCATTTAGTTTCTGAAGGTAATAGCAAGAAAATAAAAGCAATTTCAATTTTAATTAATTTTTGTGTTCATTTTAATTTCTTCTCTCGAATGGCAACACGACAGGGAAAAAATGATCGTATTTGAGCGAAAGTGGTGTATTTTTTTCAGAAAATTCGAATTTTTTCTAAAAATGGAACAAATATGAAAAAACTAAGCCTCAGGTGCACTGGTATTAAAGGGAATTTATCTTAAAAATTTCGAATTTCTGAGGGCAGTATAAGTAGGTCTCCAACTTTTCTAAGTAAGCTGTAGTCAGAGTAGGAATAGATTATAAGCCAGCAAGGCATTGGATACGCAAATGGTATCCAACACCAATCCCACTATTATCATGTCATTAAAAAAGTATCTAAAATTATTTTTAAAAAAACTTATCATTTTACTTTAAGCATACTTTATTATAGCGGAGCTCCATTTTATAAAAAAAAACTTTCATGAGATATTGAAATTAAGAATTAAAAGTATTCCGTTAACAGTTTAACACAGAAAAAGTATAATCGTTTTACGATGAAGAGTTCAAATTCTTGAAACCAAACCCACCGCCACACGCACACATAGCCTAACACGTGTTTGGTAGCAGCCAATCATATCTACGAATTCCACAATCACAGGCAAAAGTAACAACAATTCCTTCCCGGGAAAATCCCGCTGAAATAACATTAAATGTGGGTAATAGTGGGATTGGTGTTGGATACCATTTGCGTATCCAATGCCTTGCTGGCTTATAATCCATTCCTACTCTGACTACAGCCAGAGTTGAAAATCGACAGACGGGCTGCGACGCGAACATGGTTGCCATGACAACGGGGACAATGCATTCCCCGTCGTCATGGCAACCATGCCCGTATCGCAGCCCGTCTTTCGATACTCTTCTCTAGCTGTAGTCAGAGTAGGATTGGATTATAAGCCCTCATTTGATACGCAAATGGTATCCAGCACCAATCCCACTATTTGAACGGGATTTTTTTTTTTGTCTGGCGAAAGCGATGAATTAAAAATTGCGCTTCTATGGCAAGATACAGAAATGAATAAAAAATTTATGATCGGATTTGGGATTTTGCTTTTTCTGAATATTTAGGTACAGCCCGGCTGTACTTGCTGTATGCCACGAGCCGCCACTGCTCTTTAGTCTTTAATGTGCTGAAACCGAATATGGCATTTAAAAAGACACTACCATCTATTTTCTCAAGGAAAAAGTATTTTACCAAGAATTAATATACATTTGAGGAAATATTGCGCAATAGATAGTTCTTTGATAAGTCATTGAATTAATGTATTGTGTAAGGCCTGAAAAAATCAAAAAGCAAAAACTGAAATCTGCAACCCACAAATATACATAGTAAATATATATAAAAAAAATTCAATGATTAACTGAAGAAAAACATTCCAATCATAGTTACAACAAGGAACGGTGTTAATTTTAATATAATTACATGGCGGTCATGGCGCCATCTGTTGTTAAACTTATGAAATAATTTTTCAAAGGAAAAATGATAAATAAACCTAGGAGGATGAAATGATCATGATAAATAAACATGCTATAAAAGCAGTTAATATATATTTTTCAATCGATAACAAAGAAGTAACTTTAATTTGACACTTTGAGGTCCTGTATGTAACTGTATTTTCCATCTGCTTATTTTGGATTTGACGAATACCATACAAGGAAATATAAAAGAACGTGTCGAAATAAGTGAATAGTACAAAAAAATTATTACCCTTGACATTTTCCTGAATTGTTGAAACCATTTTGGAATTAGATTTGATCGATACAACGGTTTCATTAGCGAAAATGGTGTCAACGAAAAATGTTGGTTTATTGATCGGGCAATGGGCATGTTAGCGACTTAATAGTGGAGAATTTCTGTATGACTATAAACAAAATTATATTTGTGTGTGTATAAAATACACTGAAGAGCCAAAATAACTGGTACAGGCATACATCTGCGAATAAAGGTGTATAAAACCAATCGAAGTTCGTTGCTAGGTTCAGCAGCGTCTATGTGCTGCTATCATGAGAGGTTATGAAAATTGAAGAGATTTTATGAAAATATCGGGGGTTGAGAAAAGGAATTCCATATCATTGCATGGTGGAAATGAATTTTGGATTTTCACTTACGACAATTTCACGAGTGGACCATGAATATCGATAATCCAGTAATAAAAATTAAAACTACGAGTTACGACACAGCTGAGGCCTAAAAAAGATCATGCAAAAACGGATCATCGACGACGGACGAAAATCATTAAACATGATATATTGCGGATACGTGATATATACGGCTCCAGAAGCCCGTATCGGTGAATATTCATTAAATGGTTAACAAGTCGACACTTGTACGACATAGACGTTTATCACATTTAATGATCAGTTGTCAATGAACCCGGCTTTGCACGATGTTTTTAAGGTCAAAGCTATGTCGTAAGATTTGATGTTTTACTGGATTATTGATATGCATGGTACACTCGTGAAATTGTCGTAAGTGAAAATCCAAAATTCATCTCCACCTCGGAGATGCATGGATATGGAATTCCATTTCTCAACCCCCGATACTTTCAAAATCCCTTCCATTTTCATAACCTGTCATGATAGCAGCACATAGACGCTGGAACATAGCGACGAACTTCGCTTGGCCTTTATTCGCAGATGAATGCCTATACCAGTTATTTTGGCTCTTCAGTGTATATATGTACCGTTTAGTTTAGTTTATTTTATTTTGAATTGTCGTCGCACTAGAGCTACACGAGGGCTATTGGCGACGGGCGTCGTATTTTAGAACCACGGTCAAGTGACGAGCCGACACCTGAGTAGGCACCCAAGCAACCGTTAAGGGCAACATCGTACGCAGCGTTAGGACTTTGAAGGATATTTAACGTGCACTCCCTCACACGGGGTATTATTCGTTGGACATTTTAGGCTGCACGGGCCGTTTATAGGTCGGCAGCTATTTTGGCGATGCCCGGACCCGAACCTGGGACATTTCGCATGCTAGGCGGATGCCTAACCGACTGGGCTCCCCAGCCCCTATATGTACCGTGTAAACGATGTTTCTAGACTCTAAATTAGAAAAACATTGCTTTCAACAAATAATGAGCATATGTGCTGAAAAGTCTTAATACTTAAAATTTAAAATACTACGTATATTAATGGTGGGAAATCTTAGTTAAATAAACATTGTTTAGTTGTCCAAATGACATTGAATTCATCCGAAATGGAGCTTGTGTGCTTTGTACGCGTTTTGGAGGGTGCTTATTCTAGAAAAGTAGTTTTTGAACATTGCTATGTCTGTCTGAAACCACTCTACTGCACGAACTAAAATAGATGCGGACTTCAAATTTGGTACACGAGTTCCCAGTACCGGTCGGACATCATAATAAGGGTTTCGAGAAAATCGCGCATGCGTAAAGGGTAGCTGCCAGAGAACTTTTTAGGTTTTAAAGTTATTGAAATTTCCTTATAGGGTATATAATTACCTTTAAATGTATTAATACAAATACGAAAATTGTCGACCCACAACAGGCCAGAGGCCCAGCAAGGTGGGTCCAAAATAAATCTAATACATTATCAGTTTCCAATGACCGTCAAGTTTCTTCTTAAAATCTTCTACTCTCTTCGAATGCACAACATAATCTGGTAAAGCATTCCACTCATTGACAACTCTATTGTAAAAATAATGTTTTCTTACATCCCTTCTAAAGCTCGATTTATTCAATTTCTGATCATGACCTCTGGTCCGGCTATTTAAAGTAAAATCTAAGCCCTCCATGTCTCCCTATTTTATGAACTTGAATAACTGTATTAAATCACCCCGAGCTCTCCTGTTTTCCAGGGAATACATGTTTAAAGATCTTAATCTGTTTATCAGTATTGATTTATTAAGTGGTGATTGAAAGTCGTGTGATGTTGCACCCCCTAGTTTTACAGAAGCTTATTTGATTTTCTTTGCCACGAGCATGAAAATATACAGCAAACTCCCGATTATCCGCAGGTGGATTATCCGCGGGCCACGATCTCCCCACCTTTTTCCCCCCAGCAAAAATAATAATTTAACAAAACGCAGAGAAATGAAATTTATCTGTTTCAAAACTTTGTGGAAGAATGCATTCCAAGAACTACGAATTCCTTTCAAGAACGACGAACACATTCAAAGAACGACGAATGCATTTAAAGAACTTTTCTTTACATTATAAGAACAACGAATGCATTAAAATAAGAAAATAATTTTAATTATAATTAAAATCGCGGGCATTTTATTTTACATTACAAGTGACGCTTTTCGGCAAATTTTTTTAATTATAATTTTAATCGCGGGCAGTTTATTTTACATTACAAGTGACGCTTTTCGGCAAAAATCTGCAAGTGATGTGCACCTGGCCGAACACATTTGTTTTGCGTGTTTTGATAGTAGCGAAATGAGTGAGAAACGAAAAAAAGTTGTCTTGACAATTCAAGACAAACTACAACTGATTAAAAAGATAGGAAACAGATCCACTAAAAAGCAAATGTGTTTGCGGCATAGGAGAATAGTGAGAGACATTTTGAAGGATAAACTCTTCCAATTTGCATCCACATCGGACAGTTCGACCTCTTTGAAAAAAAGAAAAACAGCCAGCAGAAGAACTTGATGCAGCTTTATTAAAATTTATCTATTTTATTTCTTTACTATTTTTCTATTATTTCATTAGATTTTCTTTACTTTTGCGGATTATCTGCGGATGCACCCAATTCCGCGGATAACCGGGAGTTTACTGTATAAGCATTTTATAAAAATAAAAGTGTTGAGGTTTCATATGTTATACCTAACATTTCGCAACTTTTAGCAATACAATGTATATTGGGATTTACTACTGTGCAGTTTTATTATAATACTTGCAAATTTATACCCGTTCTTCGCACGGATTAAAAAAATATCAAATCGTTCCAAATATGTGTACCATATAACCTGTTATAGGATCATAAACTTATGATATTGTTCCCACTCGTTATAAAGTATAAAATCCCGTTTCATTGCCTTAAAATTCCAAAATGAAAAATACGCTATAAAATGCACTCATAAATGTCATCACAATTCCCTCATAAATACATAAAACCTTTTAGCTCATTTGGCGCGTTTTGGGAAATAATTTAGCGAGAAAATAGATATAGCTACAAACACACCCATTATACAGCTCTAACAAGATGACCTTCGAACAACCGACCAGCTTATAAATTATTTATAAACGAAATTGCCCATTTGGCGTGTTTTAGTTAATAATTTGGCGAGTTTGGCAACGTATTTGGCGGAAAAAAACACATAAAACACTGATATGCAGCTCTAGTGCGATGGTCTTTATTAACCATCATAGTTCAGTAATAGCTTAACTATACATTTATTGCTTAAATATGCATACATGCAGTCAACAGAAAAATCAATGAAAAAATCATCAAATATCATCTTGCAATAAGGAATAATGGACAAAAATATTGCTACTCTAGTAGTGCATTTGCAAGATGTATTTCACACGTGACATGTCTCTGCCGGAAGATTTTTTTGTCAGGGTAGTCGCGCGTTTTTCTAAATGTGGAACTGCAAACAGGAAAGCAATAAAATGAGATGTAGCAAAAAAGATGCTCTTTACATAACAGCTTTCACGTCTTTTTGTTTTTAGACTTCTCTCTGTTTGAAAGAAGAAAAAAATGGAAAGTAGGGTAATGACATGGTGATTTTTACCAGGGTTCCCCTTTTTAGCTTCCACACTACGTTTATAACGTAAAAAGTGGAAGGTATTATAATCGTTCAGTCCTTCTGTCTGACGTCACCCACTTTCATAGACCAAACTACAAATGCTACGGACAAGTGTGATACGTCAAAAAATTCAGCGCATCGAAATTAGAATACATTGAAATTTTCAGAAAAGAATTCGAAGTACTTCAATTATTTAAAAAACTGCAAAATTTAATGCTCATTTAAAAATCATAGGAAGCCATTTTTATTAGAATTAAATCACCATTGCCATTCGCAACAATCGCCCGAGAAACTTTAATTCTTTTAGACAATAAATTAAAATAAATTTATTTTTGCGACATCGATCAGTTTGAAATGACGTCAAATATATTTCACTACGAGATTCTTTGTACGTTGATATGAAATGTTTTCCTTCCATTTAAACGCGAGGAATATTACATATTTATTCTTTAAAATAGATTAATTTTTGCAAACGATAAGTAATAACTATTGAATTTTCGAAATAAAATTTAAATGAAACTAGCCAAATTTATTTATTCAATATTTTCACTGTTGCCATTTCGTTAAACGTACAAGAAACTTTATTTAAAATAAAAACTTTTGAAAGAATATTTATTTATGGATATATAATTCAGTTTGGATTGTTGTAATATCACAATAGAGTTTTTTTGATGGTTCAATATATATGTATGAAAAAATATGCATAAAGAATTCTAACTTTGCATAAAGAATATGCAAAGTTTCGCTTTTATTTTTAACGCATCAATTTTATTAATTTATTTTTCGAACTGTAAACTGGTGGCTACTAAAAGATATTTATTAAAAAAATATATCATTATTCTTCGAACTTCAAAAAAAAAATTAGCAAACGATAAAGATTAATTTTTAGATCTGCAAAAGAATATTAAAGAAATTAGTTAATTTTGGAATTACAACTAGCTAAAGGCGCTGTTTGTCGATTTTTTTTCTGTGGTGTATAAATAATGTTTCCTGTTGAGCACAAATGTTGTGTGGAAGCGGTTTAAGTGACAGATTCTGTAACAAACCAACTTGTTTTTTCATGGTTCAACAAATTTTAGGCGAAGCGTAGTCGAAAATTTCTTATATAAATAAGTGCCCACGTTGGGGTTCCTTTCAAAGAACAGGTGCAGGAAAACGGAGCGATCTGTCTTGGGTAAAAAATTAATTTTCCTTCCAGTACACATTAGTGATCTATTTGTTTTTAGGTGTGATATAATTCTTCTTGTTTCGGTTTCTTTTCCCATTGGATCACTGAACAAGAAGGGCTCGAGCTCGGCTCCTTGCTGCAGGGTATGTTCATTTCTTAAGCAATTCCATTTTTTTTTTTGTACTTTATACACTGATCTTGATAGTTTAATCATGTTGCTAAATCTGGGAGCCATTTTTTTATCCTACTTTTCTTTTTTTATATTTGAAGAATTAACAAAAAAAATGGAAAAGTAGGTAATGCAATGACAATGTCCGTCCGTCTGGCCGTCCTTACTCCCCTACCGAAATTTCTATACGTCGAATCTTAAAAGTTCTAATGAATTCTGATGAGCTCTTTTTTCTTTTGTTAGAAAGGTATGACATCAGAGACCTAACTTTCATACATTTTGTCCGTCTGTTTGTCCGTACGAACGGACATCTGGCTACCACTTTGTCGAAAAATTACTCATTGAATCAGTATTGAAATTTAATTTGTTGTTATTTTAATCGATGTTGCCATACATCAACAATGGCACAAAAAACTTTAAAATTAGTATTTATAGAAAAAATTATTTTTGTTGCATGGATCAGTTTTGAATAATACATAAATTGTAACATAACGCGATTCTTTGAATGTTCACTATTTGTTTACTAAGAAAGCAGCAAGGCGTTTCATTTGTTAGTGTCAATTCGTTCATTTAGTGCCCTTCTAGAACAAAAGCAACCCCCTGTTACGTTTGTTTTTTAGCTTCCACACTACGTTTATAACGTAAAAAGTGGAAGGTATATAATCGTTCAGTCCGTCTGTCTGTCACCCACTTTCATAGTCCAAACTACAAATGCTACAGTGCGATACGTCAAAAAAAATTCAGCGCATCGAAATGAGAATACATTGAAAATTTCAGAAAATAATTCGAATTCGAAGTACTTCAATTATTAAAAAAACTGCAAAATTTAGTGCTCATTTAAAAAGCATAGGGAGCCATTTTTATTAGAATTAAATCACCATTGCCATTCGCACAAATCGCTCGAGAAACTTTAATTCTTTTAGACAATAAATTAAAATAAATTTATTTTTTCGACATCGATCCGTTTGAAATGACGTCAAATATATTTCACTACGAGATTCTTTGTATGTTGATATGAAATATTTTCATTCTATTTAAAAGCAAGGAATATTACATATTTATTCTTTGAAATATAAATTAATTTTTGCAAACGATAAGTAATAATTATTGAATTTTCGAAATAAAATAAAAGAAAATAGCCTAATTTAGCATGCAAATGTTTAATATAGAATATTACTGCTGTGTTTGGCGCCTTTTTACTTGTTAAATACAACTGTTTTGTGGAAGCGGGTTAAGTGACAGATTCTGTTACAAACCTACTTTTTTACGTACGGTCACGTTTACCAGAATAATTTTGGTGGAAGCGGGTGTCGAATGGGGGGGGGGGGGGGGGCTCCGTAGCCCAGTCGTCAGAACATCGGCCTCTCATATAGGGAGTCCCACTTTCTAAACCGGCCACACATTATAGACGACTGTTTGTTGGCATACATAAAAATAAAATCGACTTCATTACGGGTCCCCCCGAGTACACTGGGACAGGCGTGCTCGTTAAATCTGTCTGGGACAGGCGTGCTCGAAAGTCACGACGACGCTAGCGTACGATGTCGCTCGAAGTCCAGCTCAGGTGTCAATCTCGTCACTCGACCGCGGTTTTAAATCACGATTCGAATTTGGCTGTGTTATATCTCCCAAAAAAAGGCTAGAAATAGATTGCCGGAAACGATTAAGTTACCAAAATTATATCTAATGCTGTCACGTGCCATTAGAACCAACATCCATGAGTCGAGTCCATCCACGTGACGCCCAAGTGGTGACCCGGGGTCACCTTTGGTGAGACGAAAGAAAAAGTGTTGTTTGACGCAACCGCAGATTATCAGGATGACTAAAAAAGAGAAAACCAGTTCCGTGGTTTCCAACCTTCGAATGCCCGCCGGAAGCAAATGAACTGTCTTTATTGTTTAGTAACCTCTTCACTAACGAGCGGTATACAGTACCTGGACAAATTATTAGACGCACTTGCAAGATTTCATGTCAAATATTAATTACCGGGTGGTATTGTACCGTTTTATTAGTTTAAATTGATTTGTTTTTTGTTTTTATATTATCCAATCAATTACCGATTTATTTGACATCAATAAAACAGCATTCATTTAGAAAAGCATAAGTTTATTAAGTTTGAAAGAAAAGTGAAATGATTGTTAGTAAAAGTCAATATTGAGTTGAGCCACCTTTAGCCGCTATCAAGGCTTTAATTCTGCGCGGCCAATGTAAGACTGTCTCCTGAATTTGAGGATGATGATTTCACACATAAATAATCTTATACTTGTTTACGTTTATGTATCACTTTGTCAACACAATGTTGCCATATGTTAAAAATAAATATAAATATGTAGTCTACAACAATTCTTTTAAATAAAAATCAATAATATTGTAGTTTAAAAATACCATTATTGCATAAAAACTCTTAAGAAACATAAAATTACTTTTAAAAAAAATACAGTGCGTCTAATAATTTGTCCAGGGACTGTATATACCTTGCTAGATTAATAAACTCGGCGTTGATATACCCTTTACCTCTTTACTCCCAGGCTTATTTAGTGTAAAAATATTTATTGCAAATTAAAAATATATAATAGAAACCATTTTAAAAATGGGATAAAAAAGAGGCCTGTAAGTTAGCTACATTTATCATATTTAAAAAAAATGGCCGTAGGTTAAGGCCTGCAAGTTAGCTACGTTTGTCATATTAAAAAAAATGGTTCGTAGCTGTATTGAATACTTTAACAAACAGTTTTTCCGTTTGTTAAATATTTAACCGTTAGTTAATACTTTAACAGCTTTCCGTTTGTTAAAGTATTCAATACAGCTACGAAAGAAAAAGTGTTGAGTGAAAGTTTAATACTTTAACAAACGGTTTTTCCGTTTGTTAAAGTATTCAATACTGCTGGAGAATGTGACTTAGATTTTTTTTTCACTTGGAGTAATACAGAGGCTTTGGTTAGGTTAGTTTAGTTTAGTTTGAATTATCGTCGCACTAGAGCTACACGAGGGCTATTGGCGACGGGCGTCTAATTTTAGAACCACAGTCAAGTGACGAGCCGACACCTGAGTAGACACCCAACACAAAAATTTGGCGATTGCCAAGGGCGCCAAGCGATGCAATAGCATGGGCGCTCACTCTGCCAAGTCGCCAAGTTTTATTGCGTTTGTTGCCTTTGTGGCGTAGTCAGGACATAGCCTTTGGGTAACATAGCTCCAACGGGCGGAAACTGAAATTAAGTGATAGATAAAGAAATATTACTGAAAAGGATGGATGAAAATAGAAAATGCAAAAGGAGATAAGATTATCGAAAAAGATTGAAGTTTCAGCTTAGGTGAAAACTTCTAAACAAAACTCTTTTGTGCTTTTGTCATCTTGAACGTTTAAAATGACGCATTTTTTAAAGACTGTTTTTTGTACAGAAGTCGGACATGTTTCTCGATCCGAACTTGCAGTTTAGAATGTACAATTTAGCAGGTAATAAACATCTTTTATTTTTTGAATTTGTTGAAATATTTGCTTTGCTCTTTGATAAAAAAAAAACCGCACGTGTAAATCTCTTTCATTTTTGTAAGGTAATTTATACACTTTTTTTTAACGAAATAAAAAAGTCTGTCTTGCGTTTACCCTTATTATATTTTAATTTGAAAAAATTGCTTAAGGCATAGTTGAGTTGGGATGAATTGTCGTCGCACTAGAGCTACCCGAGGGCTTTTGCGACGGAACTCATAATTTTGAACAGCAGTCAAGTGACGAGCCGTCAACTGAGTAGACACTCAAAGCAACTTTTAGGAGCGACATTCTTACGCAGCGTTCGGGACTTAGGGAGGATATTTAACGTGCACTCCTTTTGTCCTAACGTGGACCTTTTTTGGCTACCGGCCGTTTATAGGTCGGCAGTAATTTCGGCAATGTCCGGGCCCAAACCTGGGACCTTTATCAAGCAAGCATGCGCCTTTTCGACTGGGCCTCCCAGCAGCCTTTTTTTCCAACGGGGCTGCTTTATTAGCGGTGAAGCCTTTGCAGGCTCGGCATATTCCCCAGAACTGAGAACCATTTTTTTGTGGCACCATCTAGGCGACTCTCGCTACCCATTTGGAGGCTCAGATTACAATGAATCTTGAGCTTTCTGCGGATGTTAAAGTATTCCGAGATTTAATTTTGTCGAGATAACCCAAGTCAAAATGCTGCTCACGGAATCTTTTACATGCCACAAATCCCTTCAGCCCTCAGAAAATAAAAAAAAGAATTAAACGCAAGTTTTACGTAAAGCTGTTTTAACCAAAATAAAATAATTTTAAAGGCATTTAACCCCAGGTCTTTCTCTATGCTAACTCCCCCTCTCTATCCCCCCCCCCCTCCACCGTTCCCTTATCATAAAGATGAAATTCATAGAGCGAGTTAAAAATAAGGTAAACAAACACAGCTGACCAATCAAAACAAGAACTCGTACAAAACGAAACAAACGAAAACAAGCAAAAATCGTCTGCAAGCAGCAGAGGTGAGTTGAGTTGACCCACATTCCCCGGGTGACACACTTCTCCTCCCCCTTGTCCGAACGATAGAATAAAGATCAGACGATATCAGGAGAAAATCGTTTGGCGTGAAATATGCTGTTGCAGGCCATAGCGGAAATTGCCTTCCATAATTTCTGGTAAGCCCCTAAATTATTTTAATGTATTTTTCATTTGTAAAATGGAGTCAAAAAATTTTGCTGCATTGCATGTTACATTTTTAAAATTAAGTTTATATAAAATTCGAAATTCTATTCTAAGTAAGTGTAAAATTCTAAAATTCTATTATTGTAAAACGGAGTCAAAACATTTTGCTGCATTGCCTATTACTTTTTTTACAACGAAAGTTTATGTAAAATTATCCTAATTTTACTATAGGTGATAAAGATAATAATAATAGATAAATAAGTATAGATATACATATTTTTACAAAGTTATTTTTAGTTGCAAGTACTTTAACAGGGTTCTCCCATATCTTATTTATCTCACATTTTTTTTTACTATTGTATTAGCAATTTAATAATTACAAGTACAATCTCGATAAGATTTAGCCATGGAAATTTAAAAAAAAAATTAAGATACTGTTTTAGTTATATAAAAGTGTAAAGTTTATTTTACATTAAAAAAAATAAAATGTAGGCAAACTTTTTCGGAAATTAATAATTTTTCCAAATCGTTAAATAATTCAGGAATATATTTTAAGGTCCGCAATAAAAATGTTACGGTATTTTATGGAACAATTTCGAAAATTTGGGACTTTTTAAGGTACTTAAGAAACTTGTTTACCTTGATATCAGACAAAACATTACATTTCTTTTGTAAATTTCTGCGTGAGCTGAAATAATAATTGATAGTGCTGTCATAACTACATTTTACAAAACGGTTGTATGACTTTCAACTGTACCAGAATAATTATTTATAGCGTTGCTCACAGTGACTGTAACAGTGTAACATGTACCTCGTCCCTCCCAACAATAAATATCATAAAACTATAAATATAACTGGCAGATAACATCAGGTGCGTCGGTTGCGCAACTAAGTCTTAGATAACACCCTCACATCTCTTTTCTAAAACAACAAAAAGTGCAGATAGACATTAAAACAAAGTCACCTTTAACGCCGGAAAAAGAAAAATATCATTTTTCTACCTCGTGGATATCCTTGTAGGAAGGAAGTTTGGTGTAACACAGACCTTGAATTCAATATTCGTTTCGTCTTCTTTAGTCTACTGAAGTGGCGTCCGACTCTCTAAATTTGGTAATGAAGCCATTTACTTCCAAAAGACTCGCGATTTTTGATTTGGTGTCCCACTCGTAAGAAGTTCTGAAATAGACAAAAAGAAGCTTGGAATTGAATTTTTTTTCTATAAACTGGTCTCCCGCTCTATAAAACTGATGAGAATTCATCGTTGAAAAGTGTCGTGATTTGAGTTGATGTCCCACTCGCAAGAAGAACAAACTTGGAATTGAATCATCTTCTTTCTAAACTGGTCTCGCACTCCATTTAACTGATGGGAATGAAAATACATCGTTGAAAAGTATCGAGATTTGAGTTGGTGTCTCACTCGCAAGAGATTCTGACATAAAAGAGCTCTGAATTGAATTATCTTCTTTTGGAAGTGGTGTCTCATTTGCTGGATCCCAATGGAAACTAATTTGCGAAGCACTTTTCGAATTGGTGTTCCTCTCTCCAGAATTGAATATTTTTTCTTCAAGTAGGAAATTAAAATTGCATCATCGAAGCTATTTGACAGAAGATAACTCCACGTAGTGTCCTTACTCACCAAAACTGCATAAACTTCTCTCGAGTGAAGGTTTGGCACAATATTACCGAAGTTTCCATGCAGAACACTATTCAAAGTGGTATACCGCTCTCCAGAACTGGAATTGGAGAATTTTTTTCAAAGAGCCCGGACTTCAGTTGTTGGGGAGGCTATTCTAGAGAACAAACCTAGAATAATTCGTCTATTAATCTTCAATTTGTATTGAAGCGGCACCAGAGACTATCGCTAATCGCTATTCCAATTGAAAAGAAAGTTTCGACTTCCCATCTTTTACCGCGCCGTGTGGAGATTCGAAACAGCATATAAACTCTCTTCAAATTGTACTTTGAACTAGCATGGGTACAGTTCCAGAATCGGCTCAAGTCTTCCATCTCACTTGATTTGAAGATATCTTTAATTTGTATTGAATCGGCACCAGACTCGCTATTCTAAATCAAAAGAACGCTTCGACTGTTTTTATGCCTTGTTGAGATTTGAAATAGAGGTGTAAACATTCCTTAGAATTGTACTTTCAACCGGCACATTCCACTCGCTACAGTTCAGGAATTATTGACTCAAACCTTCCCTCTCTCACTTCATTTAAAGCTCTATCCTCATTAGAAGGAAATTTCGACACCGAGTTCTTCACTTGTTTTATTCTCGTCCTGATCCGAGTCGGTGTTGTCACAATGGAGGGTCTGTCGCAGACCCAGGTCGTGCTGCCGTCCACGAACGGAATCAAGAAGGTGGACCTTAATAGACCAGAGGTCACCTGGAAGCGGCTGCCCACCGAACTGGGAGTCAGGTTCGACAAGCGCACGCTCCTCAGGTCTGTTTTTGAATTCCTTGAGATTGTATTTGCTTAATAAGTTCTCTCAGATACCCTATACAGTCGAACTCGTTCATAACGAGTCCGAAGGAACTGTAACACTTATTCGTTAAACCCGTGTACTCGTAATAAACGTGTGTGGTTGAAAAAAAGTTTATTTATGTAAAAATGGTGTCATTATTACCTTTTAAAATTTCGACATTTTTAACGCCTTCGGCTAAATTTTCTACGATTTCCATAGAAGACATCTCATCCATAAGCATCATTAGAACTACGTTTTTCATAATTAAGGATGAACAACCTTTGCGATGCAGTTGTTCTAAATAACGTCCCAATAAGCCTCACCTGCTAAGCCCAAAATTTTTAACCCTTCCTTATTTACGGACTATTGCATTATAAATTGCATTTAACAGCGCACGCTCCTCAGGTCTGTTGTTCTACATATATATGAATTCCTTGATTCTTTTATGACCTTTTATTTGCCTAATAGGTTCTCTTACACTCGAAAAAAACTGAATTTTACAGAAAAATATAGTATTTTTCCTTTAATAGCGCTATAATTCGGAAACGCTTTATTTCGGGACATTCTAAGACTAATTAATAATGAAAATATAGACGATTTTAAGTTTTATATGTGATACAAAAAATATAGCAACAAAAAATATCGATAGCAAATTTTTTTTTATATGTGTTGACTCCGAAAAATTCTTTAAAATGTTTGAAATATTTTTTCGTAGAAAAACCACGAAATGTATGAATACTTATAATTTAAGATAAGAAACATCGACTGCTTCACAAATAATCTATGAGAGCTTTGTCGCGGGTAATTGGTTGCCATTTAAAACACATTTGAGAAACATTATTAAGCTGTAAATTAAATTCTTTATTAAAAATAGTTACTAGAATATTTGCAAATTTATTAAATTGACAAGCAAAATCGTGGAAACTTCTGTTATTTTTTTTAATATGCCCCGGCACCTTTTCCAATAATTCAACGCTTCAAAAACTTTCAAATCATCGTCGCTTGTCCACAAATATTTCAACATTCTTTTCCATTCATTGATGCTTATAATTGGGATTGACCTAATAAAATGTGATTGAAACTAGACTGATTGAATTAATCGATTACATGAATCAAAGTATTGTAAATTAAAAAAAAAAATATTTGATAAAAGTTTGGATTTTATTTTGAAATTAAAATGAGTATTTTTTCTAACAACCAAGCATTGCATAAAATTGGGAAATGCGCTTCTGAGGGACGCAGGTGACCGATGGAGGTCTACCAATTTCATCTTAACTACCCCTAGTAGGACGCCATATACCACCTTTATTTCCGAATAAACACGTTAACTTTTAAGCTTTTAAAAACCCTCCGATCGTTAGACCTGGCATTTTCCGTATTTTGTGCATCAGTTTTAGCTTCCACACTGCGTTAGGTGGAAGGTATTATAATCGTTTAGTCCGTCTGTCTGTCCGTCACCCACTTTCATAACCCAAACTACAAATGCTACGGACAAGTGTGATACGTCAAAAAATTCAGCGCATCGAAATTAGAATACATTGAAATTTTCAAAAAAAGAATTCGAAGTACTTCAATTATTTAAAAAACTGCAAAATTGAATGCTCATTTAAAAAGCATAGGAAGCCATTTTTATTAGAATTCAATCACCATTGCCATTCGCAACAATCGCTCGAGAAACTTTAATTCTTTTAGACAATAAATTAAAATAAATTTATTTGTGCAACATCGATCCGTTTGAAATGACGTCAAATATATTTCACTACGAGATTCTTTCGTATGTTGATATGAAATATTTTCATTCTATTTAAAAGCGAGGAGTTTTTGTCTGGAAATGTTTTAAAGATCATCCCTTTCAAAATAAACCTGATTCTAATTTTTTAAAAAAAATATTTTATTCGAAATAAATTAAATTTAAAATTTGTGCAGTGAAAACAGCCGTACGTATTTGCCCATTTCCTGGCCGTTCGAGAGGTTAAATTCGTTTTTCGTTGTACTTATTTTGTCATACATACAGTTCAGGACTATGGTCGTCATTTGCCTTACATTTTGTTCATTTAGATTCCTTAAGCAAAAAGCTCTTTTTCGCGTTTCTTGCCAACCGTCGTCAATGGGTTTATTAACAATTTTTAGCTTACATATTATTTTGAACAACATTAGTTCAAAACCCATAAAAAAGGGCATAGTCAGAAAGATAACCATTTGTTTGAAATAACATTTCGCTTTTTAATTTATAGAACTAGACATTTTCCGTTAATTGTAAGCTCATTACATACGAGATGACTTCCTCGAAAGTAGTTTTGAGGGAGAGAGTCACTGCTGAGAGTATCAAAATCTGAAAGGAAAAGGGTTTATTTAAGGAAATTTTATGGCTTGGTTTTTACGGTATATCTTCGTATTTTAAGTGCAAATCGAATGGACGTTATTGTATTTTGCTGAATTAACGTCGCAATAGAGCTACAAGAAATTACGTTTGGTATTCACGTACATTCAAGAAGTACGCATGATGTGTATTCACTTATTTTCCTTATGCCTTGTCTATAAATCATAAATAGCAACTATATAAATTTATGTATATAAAGAGAACGTTGAATCGTTGCCTATGAGTTGTTGCACAAACAAGGTGCAACGGATAGTTTGGATAAATGTGATAACTATACTCGCCGCCATCCAAATTAGAACAAGTTAGGGATGGCGGTTTTTGAGAAAAAAAACCCGGATTTTCAAAAACCGTTTGTTTTTACAACGCCGGTAAAAACGACACGGTTGTACCGAACCTAAAAAACCGGTTTTATAAAACCGGTTTCCACGAAACCGGTTTTTCAATGGCAAAAAAACGGTTTTCCATTTTTAAAAAAAGTTTTTTCATTTTTATATTAATTGAAAAAATCAATTTGTAAACTTTACTTTCGAATTAAAAAAAAATTACACAGTCAATTTTAAATGTTTAAAGTATTTTGTTGAAAACTAAGTTCTAGGTTTTCTTCCTAATACTTACTTTCTTATTATTTAAAATTATAATGTTCCTTTTTTATTCCGGTTTTTATAATCGTTTTGAGTATTTTTATTAAGCTTTGCATTATTCCATCTCTATTTCCTTTTCCTTTAAAAAAATTGAATTCCTCCCATTTGGCTACCTATGCCAACATAGTGCAAAACTAACATTTAAAAAAAATTATATAATTTAAAAAAAAAAACGCTGATGTCGGTTTTTGAGGAAAAAAAACGATTTCCGGTTTTTAGACGGTTTTCCGGTTTAGAAGGGCCTCATGAAAAAAAAACGGCTTTTCAGTCAAAACCGAGGGCGAAAAACCGGTTTCGGTTTTCTATCCCTAAAGTGTAACAAATAAGGGTGGCGGGAACAAAAGTGGGAAACAGATAAGTAAGCAAAAAAGTAGGGGGATGTATTTTAGAGTTATTAGAAGTGAGGGGACGTATCACCATTTTCTTAAAATGTGTGGAGATGCGTCTTCCTATAACCATCTGCAACCATAGATATCATAATTAAAGTATTAGATTGGCTGATCACGTGACCTCCAACGCTAACGACGGGACGCGCATGGAGGCCAAATAGGTGGGCATAATTGCCACTGTTGCTGCCACTTTAAGGAGAAAAATACTACGAAAAAATACCATTTAATTCTAAATTTACAAAAAAAAAATACTAGAAGGGATTTAAAGTCACTAAAAATATTCGAAAATGCAGCTACTATTTTTACGATATTTTTTTTGTAATTTTAGAATAATTCTAAAATAAATTCTAAAATTAAGTTAAAAGTTTAGTTATAAAGTTTAAAGAGTATATTTGTATTTTAGAATAATTCAAAAATTACAAAAAAAAATATCGTAAAAATACGAGCTGCATTTTGGAATATTTTTAGTGACTTTAAATCCTTTCTAGTATTTTTTTTTTGTAATTTTAGAAATAAATGGTATTATTTCGTAGTATTTTTCTCCTTAAAGTGGCAGCAACACTGGCCATAATGGCCCACCAAAAAAGTCTCCATGCGCGTTCCGTCGTTAGCATTGGAGGTCACGTGATCAGCCAATCTAATGCTTTAATTATGATATCTATGTCTGCAACAAATATTTTTCTATCACCTATTCTAAAAGAATGTTTCGTAATGAGATAAAATAGCGAGTTTGGTTTGTTTGGGCCTAATCCATCGTTTGGGCGGCTTTCACAGAGCTTCACTTTAAAAAAAAAAAATAAGCATATCTATCATTTTTTAATGCAAATCCTTTATGAAGCAAAACACTCAAAAATTTCTTTTTCGAGTAGGCTGATAGCAAACATACAAAAAAAATGTGCGGTCGTAGCTCAGAATAGTTTATTAGTATATACAATAGGAAGAGATAACTTTTTATTTGTATTCGGGTCTGATGCATGTTTTTCACGTGCTTTGTGCACGTCGAAAAATTGTTTCGAACGCTTAAATCACGCGTTTTAGACTAATTGGATCTTGAAGTATGTATTTGGTTGTGCGAATTACCGGAGCCCAGATAAGAGAGTGTAGATTGTAACTAGTTTCTAAAATGAACAAACATTTCTGACACTTCGGCCGTTGGGTGCATCTAGAAAAATTATCATTGAATGTTTTGGCGATAACACCCATTCAAAACCAATGCTTTTTCCGAACGGTCTGAAAATGGGCAAAAATGTAGGGTTGTTTTCACTGCCTAAATTTTAAAGTTAAATTTATTTCAAACAACATATATTTGTTTAAAAAAAATGAATTGTTTTTTTTTGAAGATATGATCTTAAAATCATTTCTAAATGAAAAAAGTACATTATGAATAAAAATTTATAAGTATTCATAAAATTTTGAAATTTAAGGTTATTATAAGAAAAACTGGCACACACGTAAAAAGCCGGGTCTAACGCTCGGGAGGTAAATATCTAGGCAAATTTTGAAAAAAATGTAGTTATAAAATCTAAAGTAGGTTAAGAGGGACTGTCAGTCCCATAGAGATAATGCATTAGTCCCATAGAGCTTATGTATTAGTTTTGAAATCACAACTTTTGCAAAAGAATTGCTTTGCCATTTTCACCAGTTATGCCATGTTATCCTATTTTCACCAGGTATGAGAATCATCATAACATCCATTTAAAACAAAATTGAAAAGAAAATAACACCCGGTTATTTAATTATTAATTGATAAAGTTTTAAAATAGTGTCGCCATCTGCTGTATATTTTTGGCATTTAAAAACTTCAACAATATATAATTAAATAACTAGATATCATTTTCGTTTTAATTTTTTTTTTCATTTAGATGCTATGTTGGTTCCCATACCTGGGGAAAAAGGGATAACATGGCAAAGCAATACTTCTGCGGAAGATATGATTCCGAAATTAATGCATTAGCTCTATGGGACTGACAATCCCTCGTATAAAGAAAGAAAAAAAGACTATAAATGCAATATAGTCATTGCTGAAATACCTGATATTTTTTCCCCCAAAAGCTTTATCGACTTATATTAGTGACGCGAATTTTAATGACATTCTGTGCTGCTCATTTGCAAATTATCAAGGTTACGCTATCATTGCCATATTAAACAAAAATTATATCACATTATGTAATATGAATGAGCTTACCTTGAATATAAATAGAATCTTCTGATGTTTTTCCTTTATCGTAATACAGATTTCATTGACATTGAGAGACGCCTTAAGTCAAATGTAATTGTTTCCGGCTGCCTGTTTCTAGCCTCCTTTAGGAGCTTTAACACAGCTAATTACGCCTCGTAATTTAGAACCCTGGACAAGTGACGAGGTCGACACCTGAGCGGGCACCCAACGGAAATTCGAGCGACATCGTACGCTAACGCCGTTGAGACTTTCGACTCCACAGATTTAACGAGCACGTATATCGCAGTGTACTCGGGCACCCCGGTGATTTTTAGAGGATTTTTTTTCCACCAGCACGAATACGTATACAGTATGGCTAGGACAGGGACAGAATCAAGAGCCTTCTCGGTGAGAGGCTAAGTCATTTGAACTTCCTATATGTAAACACAAATACGAAAACTGTTTGATTGGTAATTTAATCGTTTCCGGCTGTCTATGGCCTCCTCTAAGAGCTTTAACACAGACAATTACGCCTCGCAATTTACAACCGCGGCCAAGTGACGAGGTCTACACGTGAGCTGGCACCCAACTAGTCTGTCCCAGAGCACTCGGGGAACCCACCGTAATTAAGTTGATTTATGTTTATTTTTGCCAACAAATGTTCGTTAAATTAATTTATTTAATTTATTTTTTAATGAAAAAAGATTTTTAAAAAATCCTATTAAATTAAAAAAATATTCCCCCATAACATTGTAAATAAAATTTTATAGAAGTTCAAACTGAAATGGAAAAAAAACGAGTCATTGGTTAAGTTCAAGTTATCGTCGCACGAGGGGGCTATTGTCGGCGGGCATCAAAATTTAGAACCACCACTCCATCTTCTTCGTATCTCTATGGTTCGCCCACAACTTCCGCCACGTGCGTTTTGAATGTGTGTGGCGCGATGCGACGACGTCACATAAAACATCGACGACTGATAAGTGCTGTCATTGGAAGACAACATGCGGATATGAATGATATCTTACCCAATTTTTAAACAATAAAGTACAATATTCATAAAATATCTTCCACTTTGTGCATGACTCATCCTCTCCAATAAAGTACAATTGGGTTTGTCTTTGTGATATGTATGCATACTCGTGTTTTAATCCAAAGTAATACAGATAAGATCTCAAAGTAATATAGGTGCAAAAAAAATCATTTTTATAATATCGTGCAAAAAAACTAACTTTTTCAAATCAATAATCGTTTCAAAAGGGATGCTTTTAACGAAATCGTGTTTTTTAAAATTTACGTTTACGCACTAGTGCGACAAAGTAAATAAGAGCATCTGATTGGTGTATAAAATTCTTTATTTGAGCGTGATATTTTATTCGGCGGCTTTGTGATTGGTGGAAAATTCTTTATTTGAACGTGATTCTTTATTTGGCGTCTTCATTCCAATGCCAATCTAAGAAATACTTTTTGCACGTGAATTCAAAATAATCATCAATATAAATAATTTCCTTCAAATCATTTGAACGTGATAATAAAATAATTAGCCAATCAATAAATGCCAGTTTAATTAATACTTTTTTTGCACGTTATTATAAAAAAAAGTGTATGACAACACGTTGAAAATAGCCTTTTTTAAACTCGTGAATTTATTTCACGAGCGAGGTAAGAGCGAGTGAAATAATTTATTCAACTCGTTTAAAAAGGCCTTACTTTTCACACTAGTTGCATTAATAACTAGAAAAGAAGGACTGTCTCGAAGAATTTTATCTATTCCACTTTTTGAAATGGGTTCGAATATTTTTTTTAAATTTTCAATAAATAGTTTTACTGCAAAATATTCGAACCCATTACAAAAAGAGGAATTAGAGCCCTGTAATCCAAAAAAAGTAACGATTTTCTAGAACGAATAACGGCCGAAATAATCACTAGTGGTAATTTTTTTTTGCACAGCTGCACTTCTACATTCAACTGATGCAGGCTAGTGGCCTACAAAGTCAGGTACACATTTTAAGTATTTTGAAATGGACTGCACCTGAACATTGATTTTGAAATACTCGAATTCACAAGAATATCAACGTTCCCCCTCATCGAAAATTAAAGACCCCACATGTTCAGTTTCCCAATCCCCGAATTTGACATTAGTCGTGTTTTAGTAGGGTATTTATGAGAGTTCTACGCCACTACGGTGCCAGAGGAACCCATGTTAAGCCATTCCGCCCCTTATCGAAAATCACGGTGCCAATTCTAGCTCCATAGGAAACCATTGAAAGCCATTCTGTTCTAGTTTTATCAGAAGATTATGATAAGATAAAGCCGGCTTCATACATTGTTAGTAAAGTACAACCAATGAAATTGCTGATTTTTTTTTAACTAATGAAATAATTTGTTTAGATTTTAAAGTTAATAGTACCCAATTTATTTTCAAACTTAAAAAAAATCAGCAATTTTATTGGTTGCATTTTACTAACAATGTATGAAGCCGGCTTTATCTTATCATAATCTTCTGATAAAACTAGAACAGAATGGCTTTCAATGGTTTCCTATGGAGCTTGGCACCATGATTTTCGATAAGGGGCGGAATGGCTTAACATGGGTTCCTATGGTACCGTAGTGGCGTAGAACTCTCATAAATACTCTACTTTTTACATTTAAATAAAAAAAATAGTAATAAAATTAAAATATCAAATTAAATAAATTAAACCCGAAATACCGAGTTACAACATTTTAAGTAAATTGTAAATTTACTTTTGGGTCGCCTTGAAATGTTTTAATTAGTTTAAGCAAAGTGGAATATGCAGTTGCATCACACGTGACAAAATGTCTCTAAGTTGTCCTTCCAATTCAAACTTAGTCACGCTCTATATGACATAGCGTTGAGTAAGGAATTTTTGAAGTTACTTTAAAAGAAGGTAATGACATCAAAATTGCAATAACACTTGAATAAAGAGGGATTGACAAACAGAAATAAGTACAAGTTAAAAAAAAAAATCAATTTTTATAATTAGAAATTTTGAGTTCCGCAATGGTCATATAGACCATCGATACAATTAACATGTATAGTTTGTCTACTTCATCATTACACTTTATTTTTAATTTTCATTTATGACAATATTTGGTTTTAGCTTCTACGCTACGTTTATAACGTTAAAAGTGGAAGGTATTATAATCGTTCAGTCCGCCTGTCTGTCCGTCACCCACTTTCATAGCCCAAACTACAAATGCTACGGACAAGTGTGATACGTCAAAAAATTCAGCGCATCGAAATTAGAATACATTGAAAATTTCAGAAAAGAATTCGAATTCGAAGTACTTTAATTATTTAAAAAAACTGCAAAATTTAATGCTCATTTGAAAAGCATAGAAAGCCATTTTTATTAGAATTTAATCACCATTGCCATTCGCAACAATCTCGCTCAGGAAACTTTTATTCTTTTACACAATAGATTAAAATAAATTTATTTGTGCAACATCGATCCGTTTGAAATGACGTCAAATGTATTTCACTACGAGATTCGTTGTACGTTGATATGAAATGTTTTCATTCTTTTTAAAAGCGACGAATATTACATATTTATTATTTGAAATATAAATTAATTTTTGCAAACGATAAGTAATAATTATTGAATTTCCGAAATAAAATAAATGAAACTAGCCAAATTTACCATGTAAATGTTTAATATAGAATATCAATGCTGTGTTTGTCGCCTTTTTACCTGTTAAACACAACTGTTGTGTGGAAGCGGGTTAAGTGACAGATTCTGTTACAAACCTACTTGTTTAAGGTTCATTGCCAAACACGCAAAATTAAATGTCTGTCGGCATAATAAGCTTGAGTTCGGAGTTTTAATATATACGCCATCCTTTAAATGGATTTTTGCTGGCAAAAAATATATATCTCCAATTAATCACGGGGGTATCCAAATACCATGCTTTAGCGAGTTTGTTAACGCTTCCTGTCACCGTCCGAGGCAATCTAGTGCCTTCTAGGACAGACGTCAGTTTGACATTTAAATAATGAAGTCTTATTTTATTTCGTCTAAAATACTAACCAAGTAATGATACTCTATGTTCTAATGTCCACTCTTAAAACAAACGAGCGGTTTGAACTCAGTCTGAGTTAATTTCCACTCCTTTCCAGTGCCGAAAATGCACTTCCCCTATAGGAGTGGATTTCACTCTTGTTTTAAGAGTGTTCATAATCAATTTTCGACGTTTTTGCTGTCGCTCGAAGGTTGCTTAGATGTCGACCTCGTCACTTGACGACGGCTTAAAACTACGTGGCTCCGTTTGGAGGCTAGAAATCGGTAGCCGGAAACGTTAAGTTAGGATATGTTTTCGTTTTCTGCTGTCTATCTAGCCTCCATTACGCTTTCACACGGCCATGTTCTCTCCTGGGGTTGTTCGGGAGGTTCATGCCCCGTGGGCCGAATATCGTTGGGGTGGTTTGCCGGGTAGGGGGTTCAGGTAAATTGCAATATGAAAAGTTGAGACATCCCTTAGCGATGTGTACAATGTAGCACATACACATCCCCTCAATCGTAAGCCCTTTCGTTACCTCTTGAAAGGCCTGTGTGTGAACTATTAATCACTGACCCCCCCCCATTGTAGCGTCCCCTTCCGACACGTCTACTTCAGAGTAGGGTTCTCTTTCTAAACACGCCATAAAACCTGGCTTTCGAGGGACCATGTAGTGAAAACCATTCCTACAATGTACGTGCAATTCCTTTAGGAATAACAAAAGATACACTAACATCATCCCATATACAACCCCTTTTCCACCCGATTGCTGTGCTATTGTTAAGTTCCGAACGGTTCACGGGGATTCGGTTCACGGGAAAGACACCGTTCGGGACTTCCGACTTTACAGATTTAACGAGCACGTTTGTCGCAGGTGTACTCAGGACATGGTATTTGATATATGGGTTATTTGGTTATATCTGATATTATGGTTTTTGTCTGTAAAAAACACACAACCCAAATATACGCGCCCTTGCCGGGATTCGAGCCGGGGACTTTCTGACTGCCTTCCCTGACCATTCAGCCGCCCAGTCGGCGCCAGAAACGTTCAACGTCTTCGCAACGCGTTTCCATGACGACGAGCCAACCCGGTTTCCCAGTCAACCTTAGGCTATGTCCTCACTACGACATCAAACGCCACAAAGGCAACAAATGCAACAAAATTTGGCGACCGCCAAGGGCGCCAAGCGATGCGATGGCATGGGGGCTGACTCTGCCAAGTCTTGTTGTATTTGTTGCCTTTGTGACGTAGTGAGGACATAGCCTTAGGAAATTCTTTTTAAAAAATTCTTTTCCTGTCTACTCATTCAGAACCGTCGATCTGGATTACTGTTTTTGTTTCACATATGCAACACATCGAGTTATTTGGCCGCATAATGCCGGTTTAGAAAGACTGCTGCTGAACTTCCGTTTGATTTTTTCGGATATGTTTGATTTGGTTGTGCGTTGAAAGTTTTCGGCTGCTTTTTTTTTTGGCCTTCAAGAGGAAGTTTACCACACCCGCGTACACCTCGTAAATTTGAACAGTTGTAAAGGACATGTTGTGCTCTGTGGAATACTGTCCTCTTCACCCGCCCCTTGAAGATGACCCCGGGTAAGATAGTTCCAAAGTTCGAATTTTTCTTTGATTGACAGCGATAAACTCTACGATAAACATACGATAAAAGCATTCTCTAACATTTTTTTTAAAATGGCTTGATATAACGGTTAATTTCAATACTTCATCATCAATAAACAGTTCGAACGGGCTGGAGTGAGGTTTGTTTGTTGGAACGAAGACAATGCTTGACGTAACTGTGGCGTGTCCACTGTAGGCGTGTTCGGTCTATTCGTCCTTTGAACGACTAATATGGTCTGATAAAAAGCCATTAATAATGCTCGGTTAATTCCTAGTTTCGGTAGACTTTTTATTTCTCGCCAAACTTGTTGGCGAGAAAACATCGCGTACCGACGCGATTAGACGATGCTATAAAACCGCGAAGTCAAACAAATGTGTGGCCAGATTGGAATTATTTATCGCCTTTTTTTGTCGCCAACGTTGCGAAAAAGTCGCCGTATACCGAAACTAAGATTTAACCTAATGCTCAATTATACTTAATTGAAGCCGATAATAGATTTGGACCGATTGCTCAAATTTCGCATTTGAGAAAAATCCGAAATGGGTGTTTTCATTAGTGGCATGTTTTTTGTGAGTCATGTTTTGTTGTTGTTGTTTTGTGTTATTAAAGTTCAGCAACCTCCTACAAATCTTGGAACTTGGGTCTTCAATTTTATGATTTTTGAGGAGAAGCTTAATATATTACATAAAATAATAATCAAATGGTATCATGTTAAATGTGATAAGTTATAATTGTGCATTGTTCTTAATATGTGTTTTTGTTTTCAGGCGTACGCGGTCTCTCAATGCTCCCAGCCCCATCTGCCAGTTCGGACCGTGCGGCCGAATCATGAAGAACTCAGCCATGGTCATGTAAGTGTCATAGAATAATTCTAGTGCCATAGCCTCCTGTAAAGATAGGCATACACTGTTAAAATTTTTAGCTAAAGATTGCACCGGAATCCTGGGACTTTCTAGCTGTCACCACTATTTGGAGCATAGAGGTAGGAAAGAGGTGTAGAGAGGTCCACCAGTTGACAGAAATTGAAGCAGGGCTGTCAGGTTTTTCGAGCTACTGCACATAACATACTGGCACCGAGGTATCCCAAGATGCACCGCTCTGTAGAGGGCCCCTCCGATTGAGATGATTTGAAGCAGGGCTGTCAGGTTTTTCGTACTACTGCGCATAACATACTGACCCCGAGGTATCCCAAGATGCACCGCTTTAGCCTGCTTCATTTATGCGCTACTGCGCATATACAAGGACCTCTCTATTCACCTTCCTAGCTCTATGATTTGGAGCGTAAAATTTTGTAGTAAAACCATAACTGTGATGCACTGCAAAAGTGGTGACAGCTAGAAAGTTACAGGATTCTGGTGCAATCTTTCACCAATTTTTTTTAAAGTGTATTCAGAGGGACATGACTATTGACAGGACATGTGAAAAATTGCCACTCTTCCCCCAAGACGTTTTATCGAAAGTATTTTCTTCACTCGTCAGTGATTGGTTCGTGTGCCCACGTGACAAATCGAACCAATCACTGACGAGTTATAAAATACTTTCGGTAACGTTTCGGGGGAGGAGTGGCCAGTTTTGGCGAAAGTTCCATGTCCTGACTCTGTCCCTCCGTGTATGCATAGCTTTTGCCATAGCATGGCCGAATCGACTCATAAGGCAGGAGAAACTCTCTGTGACGTCCCTTTATCCGTCCTGTTCGGATTGTCGGCCGTTATGATAGAGAGGAAATGAAACTTAATCTTAACCTAAAAAGTATAGTCGGTCGAGCACGAATAGGTTTCGTATTTTTTCCTCGGAAAAGCCCACAGTCCGAAACGGACGGATAGCGTGATGTCACGAAGAGCTTCTGTGGCCTTCAAGTTAAGTAATCCATGGCCTCCTGTGATAAGATACTCTTCATGTTCATCGAACACCCAGGTAGTCGGCACTAAACCAATCAGCATCGACATAGGTGCGGCGTGAAGTAGAGGCATATATGCGAAGTCAAACTTAGTATAATAATAATCCAATCATTCACTGCCATAGATGACACGTCAGAGTGTAAATAGGTAGTCAAAAAAGGTTGTCGAATCAGCATCGACATAGGTAGCGCCACCATAAAGATTAAATTAAGATGAAGTTGCTGTTGATTGTTGGCGCCAGTATTGCCAGATATTAGCCATTTTCGCTAAATTGGATCCGCTTCCCTATTAACAATTTTAATAATCAGCCAAAACCGTTGCACCGGAAGTGACGCAACAAAACCGGCAAAAAGTTAAAGCCGCCAGGATTGCCAGAGTTGGCAAATATTAGCCATTTTGGCTAAATTGGATCCGCTTGCCTAATAGCAGTTCATAATCAGCCAAAATCATTGCACCGGAAGTGACGCAACAAAAGTTAAATTTTTCTAATTTTGAACCTCGTCTTAGCAGTCATCTCATTGATTTGGCGATGACTTCACCTTTTTTCCTCATCTCCCCAAGCATCTACATCATGGTCTGGCCTGTTTTCCGACTGCCTACGAAGGCATGTTATTTTGGTTACTGAACAGGCGACTCATTACAGTAGGAGGCTATGTTTGTGTTTTTGTTTACTGGATCCTGTATTCAAACGACGAAACTGTTCCACAAAAATGGTAAAAAAAATCGGAATATAATTGTGTAAAATATTTGATTTTTTTTTAAAGTGGAACGGGCTAAATCGAAGTCCTCTCCCTGTGTTAATCCATTGAGGAAAAATAATTTTCTAATCCAAATAACTCCGGCTGTGTTTAATAGTTTTGCAAACGGCTCTGTTTACATGATAAATACATCTGGCTATCATTTTGAAATGAGTTTCGAATGTATATTTTTTTTAAATTTTCAAATAAATAGTTTTACAACATAATGTTCGAACTCATTTCAAAAAGTTGCATTATAGAACCGAGTAAGCCAGCTATATTAGTTAGATATAAAAAAAAACTGTGTAAAAAATATTCTATACAGACAGAGTAATTCAACTTGGAAAATTATTTTTTAAATTGGATTAACACAGAGAGGAGACTTCGGTTTTGGAGACCCAACTCCCATTCCCTCTTAAGCATGTTTCAAAAATTAAAATAAAAACCATTTTGTACAAACATTTGGAATGTTTGTGTTGAAACGTTCTAGTGAAAAAGAAATAAGCTTATTGCCCAACATTACTTGTATCGTATTGGTTTATTAGTTAGTTTAAGTTTATTGTTTTTTTCCTTAAGGAAAATATTTATCTTATGAGCAATCTATCGACCTTCTAATAGATGTTTTTTATGTACCCATTTTACATTTAATTTTTTTAATGACCGTTTTCCATTTTTTTAATGGGATTAAAACGTAAACCACTTTTTCTGAGTTCGGTTTTCCCCATTAAGATGAAACTTTAGTTTTTTTATACTTACTTTTTTTTTAGCTTTTACTCTACGTTTATAACGTTAAGTTAAAAGTAGAAGCTTTTATAAAAGCCATGTCTTTCGTTTGTTAAAAAATCATTCTTGGAAATACAAATAAATTTAGCAAACGATAAGTTTTTATTATTGAATTTTCATTGAAAAATAGTTTAATTCTGACGTCTAAAAGTTTATAATAGAGAACTAAATGCTGTGTTTTGGCGATTTTTTAGATACATGAATTTCGTATGGAATCAGTTCTTAGTGGTAGTTTCTGTTACAAATCTACTTGTTTTATTCAAAACCCCTTGTTCGGTTTCTCAGTTTTAATCATTTGACACTAATTTAAGAAAAACGGTAGAATTTATGACATGTTTAGGTTACTCAAATTTCTACCGGTATACCGGTGTCACAATCATCACAGACATAAACCGCTGATCCATTTTTCTAAGTCATGATGATGTATTATTTTCATCAGCGCAAAAAATGGTTCAAGGTAAATGAACTCAAGCGGAACGCTGGAAAGAGAGGAGACAAAAATAAGCTGTCATTTTTCAAACACTCATTGTTTTAAGGGGACGGTCAAAATATCGATTTTTCAGTTTTTACTACTTATTATTTACACTCTTAAAACAAACGAGCGGTTTTAACTCAGTCTGAGTTAATTTCCACTCCTTTCCGTGCCGAAAATGCACTTCTCCTATAGGAGTGAATTTCACTCTTTTGTTTTAAGAGTGTACAATACTTTTCTGAACATTTACTGAAAGTTTCATAATGATATCTTTTGTAGAAAAAAAAATTATTAAATATTTTCTGGAGTCATTCCTATAAGTTTGAATACGTATTCCGTCTGCTTTCGACCTTTTTTTCTCTGTTTCGCATTTTTCAATTCTTGTGTTTAATAAATCCCTAAGGCTTTTTTTTGCTAATTAAGTTAGAATTTTGAAATTTTTAACCTGTGTTTTTACATATATGGTGAACAAAATTGTGCATGGAATAAGGTCTACTATGTATAGTTGTTTTTTAAAAAGATGTTGAATTCAATAATTTGTAATTTTTTGTGATTTTCAGTATAAATTCATGTTACTTTTTAATTGTATCTCACATTTTAAAATCCATGCACAGTTCTTGAACAAATAGTACTAAAAACAAACTATAAAAGTTTGTTGGGGTTATTCTCAAAATTGAAAGAGGAGTAGCGTTTTAAAAAAGTTCAAAATTTTGACTTTTTTTTAAATAAATGAAAAACTACTTATAAATATTTGTTTTTATTGCTAGAAAATGTTTATTTAGAGTGAACATTTTATAAAACCATTATAATTTACAAGTTTATCTTATTATTCCTAGAAATAATGTTTTGGGTACCGTATCCCCTTAAAATTAAAAGATTTCTGAACCCAGGAATTCGTCGGAATGTTTCCATTTCTGAAAATTGGAACAGGAAATTTTCGAATTTAAACGATCAAGTTCTGTGGCATCTTTAGTATGGATAAAGAAAATATTTACGTTGAACGAGAAGAAAATTAAATAGCCAAATTTTGAATGACTTGGTCATCTTAATTAGTAAAACAAGATATTGTTTTATTTAGAAAATATTGCATTTTTCCCTACAAGGATTAGTTTACAGGTGGCCTGCAACCAGCTTTCGGTGAATTTAAAATTTTGTATAAAATTATTTTCCTTTTAAATAAAATCTCCTATCTCCTTTTCTCTATAAAATTAAGTTCATTCTATTCAAGTGGTTTTTGGTTTCAGTGTCACAGACATTTAAGGAAGTCTGCAAAGTAGGCGAAAGGGGTTTAAAACGTTGAAAGTACAGGAATTTTCCGTAAAAGTGACTTTTTATGTAATGCGAGAAAAATTACTTTCATTAAATTCAATATAATAACTGAAGAATACAGGTGAAAAACCCATTCATCGACAGGGAATCTGTCCGTATTGAGGTCTGCTTGTGGGAGTAAGGCAACGGGAAAACGTTTTCTCTAGATTCTTTACTATCATAGGCTATGTCCTGACTACGCCACAAATGCCACAAAGGCAACAAATGCAATAAAACTTGTCGACTTGGCAGAGTCAGCCCCCATGCTATTGCATCGCTTGGCACCTTTGGCGGTCGCCAAATTTTGTTGCATTTGTTGCCTTTGTGGCGTTTGATGTCGTAGTGAGGACATAGCCATAGAGATAGTAAGTCCGTGCTCCGCGTAACCAAGGCAAAACTGGTTTCTTCACACCAGTTCACACTTCACCTCAGTACTCTTCAAATCTTACAGAACAAACAGAACAAATTTTACTGTTGTCTTTCTACTTGTGTTGTTGCAGGACCATCCAGGACCCCGCTAGCCAGCGTCTGACGTGGCACAAGCCGCCGCTCACCGTGCTGGTCATCAAGAAGGTGCACGACTTGTCCGTGGTGCAGCCCTTCCTGGACCTCGTACGATGGCTCATACACGTGAGTAGGTTTACGTTTTTCCGGCTTCTGGCCTCCGTGGAGCCAGGGCCGGATTTGCCGCTTGTAGGCTACGATTGATTTGCCGCCCCTGTCACAATATTTTACCCCTTCGGGGAAAGATAGCTGGTTAGCTGCAAAATAGGGTGGTATGTGCTGTTTAAAATAGATACACACATATTAGAATCATCTATGTACCTTTACACGCTAAATCAAAGCGAAATAGGCGATTTTTTAAAAACTGTTCGACTATTTTTCTTTCAACTTCGAAATCCGGGAGGAGGGGTGCAATCGCCCTCGCAGCTACCATGTTTGCTACGAAATATTACTATTAGTATTATAATATATACATTTACGGTTTACGCATTAATATAAATTATTTGTTTCTTTCTTTAAAAAAATCGTATCCTTATAATATTTTTATGCCGAATGCTGCTTTAATGGGTCGTAAAATTTGCCGCCCCCAAAAATTCGCCGCTCTAGGCTACAGCCTACTTAGAAATCCGGCCCTGCATGGAGCTTTAACGCAGCCAAATCTCTCCATTTTAAAGTGCACTCCCTCTACACGAGTTATTGAGTGCTTTCAACAATCGTTCAAGTGATTTGTCTTGATACTGCTGCCCACGGCGTAAGCATTAGCAACTTTTGTTAGATAGTTTACCAATATTAAACACAGTGTGGAGGATTCAATTTTCCCTTAATGTGTATTTTAACGCTCAAAAACTTAAATTCTAGCCCTTTCAATGAAAAAGGGTTAATGAACAATGCTCTACTACCAGGGCTGGATTTACCAATAGGCCCGGGCCTAGGGGCGCACCATGACGAGGGGCGCAAAATTATTCCGCATTTTTTTTTTGTCAGAAAATTTCCATAAAATGTTATAGACTACAATACATGTCTACATCTACATGCTCTCCACGAATAAAAGTCCCATTCGCCTTCCTCGTATAGGTGACGCTGGACGGGTGAATCTTTCGCTTGGCTGTCAATGTGTATCTACAGCGCGTTATTTATTTAATTTAGTTTGTTATTTATATATTTTATTTAATTAATTTTACTTCACGATGAATTAGAATAAACTACAAATTATCTTCACAAAGACCTTTCTGAGGTCAAATTTCTCCCTCCTTTACGAGGGTGTGAAGAGGGGGCGACAAAAAACCACGTTCCTAGGGGCGCATAAAATCTAAATCCGGCCCTGTATACCACCTCCGTCTGTTGCTCTTAGCGATGCCACTAGTTACAAGTAATAACTCATGTAATCGTAAATCCTTTGACTTAAATGGTTACAATCAAACTTGTTGTGCATCCGAAGGAGGAGCCTTTTATATCCGCCTAACTGTTACTGTTCTTCTCTATTGGATGTCATGCGTATAATTTTTTTGGGTCGACACAAAAAGATTATACTAGACATGACATCCAACGAAGACGTACAGAAACAGGTAGGCCGGGTAGATTTTTTTCTGATATTCGGATGATCAGCACTGCTTCGGATAATTTGAGTTCTACTGTACTCTTTTAAGAGGGATTGTCAGTCCCATAGAGCTAATGCATTTGGTTTGGAATCACAACTTCCGCAGAAGTATTGCTTTGCCATGTTAGCCCTTTTTCCCCAGCCATTATAGGGTTCAACATAACATCGAAATGAAACAAATTTGAAACGAAAATGTTATCTAAAAAACGAAAATGTTATCTAGTTATTTAATTATATATATTTAAAGTTTTAAAATGCCCCAAAATATTCAGCAGATGGCGTCACTATTTTAAAACTTTATCAATTAATAATTAAATAACCGGATGTTATTTTCTTTTCAATTTTGTTTTAAATTGATGTTATGATGATTCCCATACCTGGTGAAAATTGGATAACATTAGCAAAGCAATACTTTCGCAAAAGTTGTGATCGCAAAACTAATGCATTAGCTCTAGGGGACTGACAATACCTCTTAACACAAGACCAATAGGAAACAAACTATTTATACACCTCAGAAAGAAATTTGCCAAACAGGGCCTTTAGCTAGTTGTATAATTCAAACTTTTAAACGCCAAAATTATTATTTACAATTAACTATTTTCTTTAATCTTCTTTCTCAGATTTAAGAATTAGACTTTATCGTTTGCTAAATTTGTTTGAAGTTCAAAGAATACTGATGTAATCTTTTTAAATAAATATCTTTGTGTCGCCACGTTTTCCCATTTACATTTCTTTCGAAAATTCAGTTATTTATCGTTTGTTAAATTAATTTACAGTTCGAAAAATGCATAATTAGTACAATTGATGCTTTAAAAATACAAGCGAAACTTTGCATATTTTTTATACCAAGTTAGAATTCTCTATGCATCTTTCTTCATACATATATAATGAACCATCAAAAGAACTCGATTGGTCTATTGTGATATTACAACAATCCAAATTGAATTATATCACATAAATAAATATTCTTTCAAAAGTTTTATTTTTATTTTAAATAAAGTTTCAAGTGCGTTTAACGAAATGGCAACAGTGAAAATACTGAATAAAAATGGAATTTGCATGTTATTTCAATGTAGATTAAATTTTTAGTTATTTAAATTTTAAATAAACTTCTAATTTAAATTTTTTAATGAAATTTGGAATGTAGCCTAACGTGATGTCTTGCTTCAAAATGATGTATCTCACTTGTTTGTGAGACTTACGGTTCGTTCTGTGAAAGTGGGTGACAGACGGACGGACTGAACGATTATAAAACCCTCTACTTTTTACGTTATAAACGTAGTGTGGGAGCTAAAATGACAATTGTAAACTTGTTGTGTGCAGGAGAAGCGCATGCTGGTGTTCGTGGAGGCGTCGGTGCTGGAGGAGAACTGCCTCGTCCTCAACCCCTCGTACGCCACCGTCAAGGACAAGCTGTGCACATTCAAGGAAGGTGAGATAATACTGACTTAAGACTCTTCAAGACTAAAACCATTCACTGCGGTGAGGGTTAGAATTAAGTTGAACTATCGTCGCCCTAGAGCTACACGAGGGCTATTGGCGACGAGCGTCGTAATTTAGAACCCCAGACAAATGACGAGCCGACACCTAATTGGGCACACAACACAACTTTGACAGGGTGACATCGGGTTTTTGGAGCATATTTAACATGCATTCCCTCTACACGGGGTATTATTCGTCAGACTTTTTGGCTGCACGGGCCGTTTATGGGTCAGCATCAGTTATTTTGGCGTTGCCTTAACCGACAGGGGTCGCCAGCAAAAGATGAAAAATAATTCCCAGGTCATTTATTAGAAATTGGTTGTAAGTGGGACATTTATTTGAGATACTTTTTTAAAGGGAGAATATGACCGCGAGTCTCTAAAGCAAAGTGCATCTGCGTTAATTTTTATTTAATTTTAAAGGAATTGCATTTCAAATGTGGCATCCGACAGCCTTCGGAAAGTAACATAAAAGTTACGGAATTCTTCGTTGATTCGTTACTAAAAGTAACTAAGTTTCAATCACAGTTACACTCCGAAAAATTAACAGCGTTACCTAGAAAAAAGTAACTGTTACAAGTAACGCTTTACTCCAATTCCTGGTTATCAGTATTAATGTTTTATTTGCCATCATAAAAAATCTGAAAGTCCGTTGCTTTTATGACTATGCGCCCACTCTAAGTTTTCTAAAGATGTTTCCATTTTGTCATCAGGCAAGGACGACCTGACCGACAAGATCGACTTCATCATCTGTATGGGCGGCGATGGAACGCTTCTATACGCCTCATCCCTGTTCCAGGTGAGTTGATCGACACGTATATCGGGGGTTATTGAGCGGTAGCGAGCAGGGGGTGTAGTCCCCTGCCGGCCGCTAAGCGGTCCAATGAAATTGCTCAGCAATTCCCGGGTGTTGGTGAACGATAGCGAGCAGGGGGTGGAAAGGATGAATCCAAGAATGAAAGCTTGCGAGCCAGTGAGATTGCGCAGCAATATCGAAGGGTGAGAGCTTGCGGCTGAATACTATAACTATATTACCAAGGCTCGACATAATTTTGTCACAGATACAGACCTGGATTGCAAAATATGCATAGGCCTGTGCAAAGTTAGGTTGGAAAAGTTATGTTCACCAGCTAGTCGGCCGCGAAGAGGCTCGGCTTATGGGAATCCGGGGGTTGGCGAGCGATAGCGAGCAGGGGACGGATCCCCCTAGTTTTCTAAAAATAATAATAATTTTGATTACATGTGTGTCTCCTTTTGCAGCAAAGTGTTCCTCCCGTGATGGCGTTCCATCTCGGATCCCTGGGTTTCTTGACGCCCTTTGAGTTCGACAACTTCGAAGAACAAGTCACCAACGTGCTCGAAGGTATAATTCCAGCAAAAGTTATTTGCATCGCATTATTGCGTAAAGAGTGTAGTTTTGAATACTCGCACTTTTGAGTAGCTCAAATCGGTATACATCGTTATACGGTATACACCCCCCCGTGTGCGTTACGCACACTAAAATAATAAAATTATGTACAATGTGATAGATTTTTATATCAAATGATAGTTTACGTCTACGAAAACGTGAAGAAGCCGGTGAAAAGTTTTCTTATTAATTAGTCAGATCGGTAACGTTAAGAATTTTTTTTATTTAGTACCGAAATACGATTCGATGACCAATATTTCGAAAACACGTGATTCAGACGTTATAGTATAGTTTTTAGCTACACTTTTAAGTTTTTCTGGATGATAGATGACATATTATAACCTAACCCCCTCAAAATATTATATTTTGTACCCCAATTAAACTTAACTTAAATTATCTTTTTCATATATCCTTAATATCACTTAGTACTTTAACATCCCAACCACACCCTGTCGCCGACAAACAGTCGCCTAGATCAATCGTTCCCACAGAAACTGTTTAGTCATCACATTTTTAAGTTGATCTTTCAACTTTCTCATGACTCTGATTGGTCAGTGAAGCAGAGCTCGTGATTTCGCCATTTTTGTGAGGATTCGATCACACTATCTCGTCGACTGCAGACGTCAAATCAACCTTCTCCTGATGAATAACTCTTAAATAAAATATCTTTAATTACTCCGAAGTTTCCCTGCCGACTGATTTTACATAGATATAGTATAATTTAATTTCGTCGTCAGATCTGTAACGCTCATCATGTATGTAAATTGATACTTTTCATAATTTTTGGTGCATACGTGTTGTGTGTTTGCAGGTCACGCCGCCCTGACACTGCGCAGTCGCCTGCGGTGCATCATCGTGCGCAAGAGTGCCGGAGACGGAGAGAAGAACCCGCACACCTCCTTCCTGGTGAGGACCACTTTGGTACATCACGACTTGGTCTCTATTATGACCGATGTCTCTACGATCAAGAGGCCGAAAAAATAGATTGTCTGAATGTTATATTTAAGAGTGACTATCAGTCCCATAGAGCTAATGCATTAGTTTTGAAATCACAACTTTTGCAAAAGAATTGCTTTGCTATGTTATCCCATTTTCACGAGGTGTGGAAATCATCATAACATCCATTTAAAACAAAATTTAAAAGAAAAGAACTTTCAGTTATTTATTGATAAAGTTTTAAAATAGTGTCGCCATCTGCAGTATATTTTTGGCATTTTAAAACTTCAAAAATATATAATTAAATAACAAGACAACATTTCCGTTTCAAATTTGTTTCATTTCGTAGTTATGTTGATTCCCATACCTGTGGAAAAAGGGCTAACATGGCAAAACAGTACTTCTGCGGAAATTGTGATTCCAAAACAAATGAATTAGCTCTATGGGACTGACAATCCCTCTTAATTTACAATTGGATAGGCATGTCGAAAAATAAACTCAGTGGTACCCCAGCCCATCCCTACTCCAGGGCTTCTGTGCCCACTTTAGGATAATTCCACGCAAAATTATTTTTTTCTCACGTGTGTTAAAAAGTGATTATAACTAACTCTTAACATTAAATGAAAACAATTGAGCACACTCTTAAAACAAAAGAGTGAAATCGACTCCTATAGGGAAAGTGCATTTTCGGCACCGGAAAGGAGTGGAAATTAACTCAGACTGAGTTAAAACCGCTCGTTTATTGTGTAGGACGTAGATTGTTTTCTTTTATTTATTTTACCCACTCCGCAAAAAGAGTGAAATCTACTCCTATAGGAGAAGTGCATTTTCGGCACCGGAAAGGAGTGGAAATTAACTCAGACTGAGTTAAAACCGCTCGTTTATTGTGTAGGACGTAGATTGTTTTCTTTTATTTATTTTACCCACTCCGCAAAAAGAGTGAAATCTACTCCTATAGGAGAAGTGCATTTCGGCACCGAAGGATGGAAATTAACTCAGACTGAGTTAAACCGCTCGTTTATTGTGTAGGACGTAGATTGTTTCTTTTATTATTTACCCACTCGCAAAGAGTGAAATCTACTCCTATAGAGAAGTGCATTTTCGGCACCGGAAAGGAGTGGAAATTAACTCAGACTGACCGCTCGTTTGTTTTAAGAGTGCAGATAGATGTATACTTACTGCAAATAATGTAACCTATTTTATTGAATTTTATTTTTTTTCCAAACTTATACGCTTTTTTAACTTGATACTTACTCTACAAAAATCTCCAGTTAGATGGAATTAGCCTTCAGTTTTCGAGACCGAGGGCAATGCGGATGCATTGTTGCAGATCGAAGAAATGTCTGTCTTCTAACTGTAGTTAGGCAGACAGACGTAGAACCCATAGTTCCCAAACAATTTGGTTCTCATTTTATGAACTACGGCAACGCCACATTAACTCTTTGGCGCCCTTTAGAAATCGCCAATAAAAGACACCATTCTCTTGCATCATGTGATGTTCCACTTAGTAAAATAATCATTAAAAAAAATCTAAATTCCTTCCAAATAACACTTATGTGTGTTTCTATATGATAATTATAAAAAGGGGCTCATGTATGTGTTGTGCAGGTGCTGAACGAAGTGGTGGTGGACCGTGGCCCGTCCCCGTACCTGTCGAACATCGACCTCTACCTGGACGGGAAGCTGGTCACCACGGTGCAAGGAGACGGTGAGTAGCACATTGTCAATACCTCCTTCACGGGTTGCCGTGTACTCTTATTTTGAGGAATGCGTATACCATAGAGATGGTAAATCCAAGATACGAGACAGAAGTGTTCTCACATTGGCTTACCTAGCTCCGTGTGTTAGGGCTTGTTTTCTGTTAGGGTTGATAGAGTGAACTTCGATACAACTGTAGTGTCTATTCAAGCCCTGGTTTGTAAGGATTGAATAGGAAGATAGAGTAAGGACTTCGTAAGGAGCGAATAGGTATAGATATGTAACCTCTACATTCATATAATCTAAGACGATCTCTATCTCCATCCTCGAAGCAACGGGAAAATTGAAAGGCAACACAGAACATTAAAAGCGGCCGTTAGAGCTCACGATTCAGTCAAATGGAGCGAAACTTTACCAACTATACTCCTTGGTATACGTGCATCCCTACGTGATGATACCAACTGTTCCATTGCAGAAATGGTTTATGGTAAATCACTGAAGCTACCAGGGGAATTCTTTCAGGAACCAAACACTAAACTAGAGCCTGATACCTTCACCAGCGAACTGCGAAAACAAATGGAAAAGTTAAACCCATTTAAAAATCAATGTAAAAGAAAACAAAGATTATTTTTTCATAAAGATTTGGACTCGTGCCCATATGTGTTTGTTCGAGTGGACCGTGTCAAGAAACCTTTAGAATCTCCGTATGAAGGACCTTTATACATCGACCATCCCGCAAGTTTTGGACTCTTTAATCAAACCACGACCGATTCAAGTTTTACAAACGCTGAGATCAACGTTATGTTTATCGGGAAAGTGACAACTAGGGACAATGAGAAAGCGGTCAATTCGGACCCACAACTCAGCGGCTGATTTTGCGTTCTTACAAACCACAGCTTAAGCCTTCATTCCACAGCCCAGGTCCGCCCTTTCGCGACGATCGTTGGTGTCGATCAAGTAATTAACCAATAAGTTCGCGTGAAATTGCGTGGGCGCCACAGTCAGTCGACTGAAGTTTTAATGGCCAGTTGTCAATGCTAAAAAATAAACGATAAACGAGCACTGTTTGTTAAGTTATATGCTTGAGCTTTATAAACTAGATATGAACAGCAAGTCCGAATATAGTTAGGAAACAAAAAGTGTTTTATGGCAGAGCCAGCGTAACTAATTTTACTCTGATTTTCTTTATAATCGGTGCCAAACGACTTTTAATTGAAGCGAGACTTAAAAGTAGAGAGTTCAGCATAAAACATTAAAAATATTTATTGAATTTAAATGTGTATGCTTACGTTTTAATAACCTTTAATCGGGTACTCTGATTTTGTGTGAAGCCAATTTAGAAACGGAAGTACGTGAGTGAGGAATCTGTAGTGCTGCCATCTATCTTCAGGTTTCAAAACTTAAAATTAACCCTAGAGGGACAACTGCGATAGCTTTTCTACAAGAAGGGTGTTATCGCTTCTTTCGATCCTAAGGTTATAAAATTAAACCCTTATGTTGGCAAAAGCTTATGAGCCGATGCTAATACCGGGTGGTTATAAAATAACGCTCGCAATTCGGAGAGGTCTGTAGCTTGAATGAATAATCCGAATGCAACAAACTTCGAGACAGTTACTAATCAAGAAGGGGGAAAAAGAATGGAATCATAAAAAAAAACACCCTCGTCTCTTGACCAGGGTTCTAAAATACGAGGAAAAATACTGTGTTAAAGCTCTTAAAGGAGGCTAGAAATAGGCAGCCGGAATCGATTACATTACATTAATGCAAGAAATGATCGCTTCTGGGTTTTGCCAATGCTTACAATATTGTGTTTGCATTGGCAGCGCCATCTGTCGGTGATTATTGTAACTATTTCTTTTTTAATGTAATGTAATCGATTCCAGCTGCCTATTTCTAGACTCTTTTAGGAGCTTTAACACAGCCAATTACGCCTCGTAATTTAAAACCCTAGTCAAGAGACGAGGGTGTTTTTTTTTATGATTCCATTCTTTTTCCCCCTTCTTGATTAGTAACTGTGTCGAAGTTTGTTGCATTCGGATTATTCATTCAAGCTACAGACCTCTCCGAATAGGGAGCGTTATTTTATAACCACCCTCGTTAAATCGTATTGGATGATTGGATGTGTATCACATCATATTGGATGTGTCTATCAAAATGTCGAGTATTATAATCCGTTGTTTTGTTTCTCCTCGCAGGCGTGATCGTGAGCACCCCTACGGGCAGCACTGCGTACGCTGTTGCGGCAGGGGCCTCGATGATCCACCCTTCTGTGCCGGCCATCATGGTGACGCCCGTCTGCCCGCACTCGCTCTCCTTCAGGCCTATCGTCGTGCCGGCAGGGGTAGAACTCAAGGTCAGTAACATAGCAGTTTATACATAGTAGTTAGCCATCGACATTTAACCTTAAATGTATTCATTGAACCTTAAATTTGTTAATTGAAGTTATAAACAAGAAGTTCTTAAAGAACTAAAATAGAATACTTTCCTGTTACTTAAATACTTACTGAAATTCTAATTGGGAAACAACTAGGTTCATAACAGTAAATATCATCAACAACCGTTTCTACACTAGATTTATACACATTAGAAAAAAAAATCGCTGAACACAGCATCCAGCTATAACATAAACTTCTAAAAGCCAAAATCAACCATTTTCCTTAATATTCTTTCGCATTAAATATTATTTATTGTCTGCTCGATTTATTTGTAGTTCAAAGAATAATTAAATATTTATTAACAACTAAAGTAATGAAACTACTCCAAACTGCATTTAAAAAATACGAAATGTAAATTAAATCCAAACATAATTGTATGCAAAAAATATGCCTTACCGCTTTCTTGGTAAACAATAAATGAACAATTAAAGAATCGCATTGTGCTACATTTTATGACGTCATTCCAAACTGACTCATGAAAAGTCTATTTTGCTTCAAATATATTTAAATAAATAAAGTTTCTCATGCCATTGTTGATTTGGAAACAGTGATTTAAATGACTCAAAATTTAGTTTCAATGCTAATTCAATGGGAAATTCGACGACAGATAGTAAATTTATGTCCGTCTGGACGTACAGACAGGCGGACAAAAAGTATGAAAGTTGGGTCTCTGAGGTCATAGCTTTCTAACAAAAAAAGAATTTTTAAGATCAGATGTATAGAACCGATTTTGAAAGGGGGTACGGACGGACAGACAGACAGACGGACGGACATCAACCGCATGTCAATACCTACTTTTTCACTTGTAATTCTTTCGAATTAAAAAAAGAAAAGTAGGCTAAAAATAACACAGCCATAAAAATATTAACGAGACCAGTCTCTGCAATGCGTGGTGCCATCTATGTTGACAGTGATCAGATAACTTTATTGATGACGCTCGTCTGCTCTCTCTCACGTTCCGCCCCATCATCGCGTAGTGCCGGCGGAGATGGAACTCAAGGCCAGTAGGGACTCGATGTACAGAGAAATGCAACTTAACCCTCGAGACGGATAAGCAAATTGACTGAAGTGTAAGCTTGTTTTCACCCGTATGAAAATAAAATGTTGCAATGCTCACGGCAAACCGCATTTTCGATGAGGTTTAATATGCATCCATTGTTCAATACCTCCTAGATAGCAAGCCTACTCACGAAATTTTACGGCAGAGCTAGGTGGGCCGCTGTGGGATCACTACTATCAAAAATTTCGTCAAATCTAGCATATGCAACGTTGTGATAAGTCAAACTTGGCGCGGGACGGATGTTCGGCGCGAATTTTGGCTTAACTATACCTCAAATCAGTAATGCAACTCATGCGTTAGACTTGATCGCTACGAGGTATTGGAATGTTCCTTTCATGATGTATGTGTCTATAATGTGTGTATTTCCAGATCATGGTGTCCCCGGAGTCCCGCAACCTGGCGTGGGTTTCGTTCGACGGGCGCAAGAGGCAGGAGCTGAGGCACGGAGACAGGTGAGTGCAACTACCGGGTGGCTCAGCGGGTAGTGTTTGAAACAAATGAAAAAATAAAAACAAATAAGAGACATGAGAAGAATTTAATGACGTTTATTGAATGGACATATTGGGCAATTAATGATAAAGAGGTTCGAAGTGCCCGCCATCTTTAACAAGGACAGCAGTTAGGCGGTTCTCGAATACAACCATACTCCATACTCCTTACAAATACCTTCCTCCTTCCTCCATACTCCTTTTGCTTGACCAATTCTTTTTGTGGGAAGCTTTTTTTAGCTTTTGTGAGAAGTTCCACAAAAAGAATTAACCAAACAAAAGGAGTATGGCAGGAGTATGGAGGAAGGAGGAAGGTATGGGTAAGGAGTATGGAGTATGGTTGGATTCGAGAACCGCCTAACTGCTGTCCTTATTAAAGATGGCGGTCACTTCGAACCTCTTTATCATTAATTGCCCAATATGTCCATTCAATAAATATCATTAAATTCTTCTCATGTCTCTTATTTGTTTTTATTTTTTCATTTGCTTCAAACACTACCCGCTGGGCCAGCCGGTATATAAGTTACAAACAACATTCTTAAAATATCCTCCTTCTTCCACGATTGTTTTTCCAATAGATAATCACTAAACCAATTTTAAAAAAATCGAGAAGAGTCCGGTAGACGCAGGATTTTAATACCAGTTCCCAACGATGTTTTATTTTAGAGATTGTGGACGATTTGTCTAGGGTAGACTAACCAGTGAATGAACGCTTAAGCACAATTTGTTTTATGAAAATTCATACATATTTAAGAAAATATAGCTTCTGGTGTATGACAATGTGAACACATCTGTCATTACATGTAAATTCTACAAAAAAAAGGAGGTGACTTTATATTGCATTGCTTTGGGTCTTTTGGGGGTCCAAATAAAAAGTGGTACAAAAGCCAAGTGAATGAACAGTTCTTATACCAGTGAATGAACACAAAAATGTCCAGTCAATAAACATGTTGGATTTTAATTAAAAACTAGATTCATAGGTTCATAGACTAGATAGCTTCCTACTAGATGGGAGGAAGTCAGTGTTGCCAATTCATCCAGTGGAATGATTTTCAATCCTTATTTTTTAAATATATTTACCAACTGTTCATTCACTGGGGCCTGTTCACGCACTGGTCAGTCTACCCTACGTAAAGCAAAGACAGAAAAAAGGAGAGGAACACGGCCAACTTCAATAACAAGGCCAGAGAAGCTTTCCCAAACATGAGCGTAGAAGGAATTTTTGACGTCACTGTTCCGAGTGCCGAAGATCGAGAAACTAGTTCGGACGCATTCGGAACTATAAAAATGTGGTCAGCCGTAAACGAGTGGTTCCGAACAGATTATCTTCATCTTCGGAACAACGTCACTCGGAACTATGACGTCAAAATTTCCGTTCCCGCGAGCTTGTTTGGGAGAGCTTCTTTGGCCTTAGTAGTTGAGTAGGCCGTGAGAGGACATTGCCAAACATCGCGCCATTTTCTCCAAGCCGTTGAAGAAATAAATTTCACTCGTCAAGGATTTACATGTCTACGTGCAGGGCCGGATTTCTAAATAGGCTAAGTAGGCTGTAGCCTACAGCGGCGAATTTTTTGGGGCGGCAAATTTTACGACCCGTTCAAGTGGCATTCGGCATTAAAAAAATTATTATTTGTACGAATATATTTAAGAAAGAAAACAAATAATTTTCATTAATGCGTACACCAGCAAACATGGTCGCTGCGAGGGCAAGTGCACCCTTTCCTCCCGGATTTCGAAGTTGAAAGACAAACAAGTAGGTTTGTAACAGAATCTGTCACTTAACTCGCTTCCACATATTTGTGATTAACAGGAAAAAACGCGCCAAACACATTAATTCTATATTTAACATTTACAAGCTAAATTTGGCTAGTTTCATTTATTTTATTTCGAAAATGCAATAATTATTACTTATCGTTTGCAAAAATTAATTTATATTTTAAAGAATAAATATGTCATATTCCTCGCTTTTAAATAGAATGAAAACATTTCATATCAACATACAAGGATTCCGTAGTGAAATATATTTGACGTCATTTCAAACTGATCGATGTCGCAAAAATAAATTTATTTTAATTTATTGTCTAAAAGAATTAGTTTCTCGAGCGATTGTTGCGAATGGCAAATGTGATTTAATTCTAATAAAAACAGGGCCTTCAGAGATTTGTAATTCAAAGTTTTAAACGCCAAAATTAACTATTTTCATTAATCTTCTTTCTCAGATTTAATAATTAGACTTTATCGTTTGCTAAATTTGTTTGAAGTTCGAAGAATAATGATGTAATCTTTTTAATAAATATTTTTGTCGCCACAATTTCCCATTTACATTTCTTTTGAAAATTCACTTATTTATAGTTTGTTAAATTAATTTACAGTTCAAAAAATTTATAATTTGTACAATTGATGCTTTAAAAATAAAAGCGAAACTTAGCATATTTTTTTTATGCCAAGTTAGAATTCTCTATGCATCTTTCTACATACATATATATAGAACCATTAAAAGAACTCTATTGTGATAATACAACAATCCAAACCGAATTATATCACATTAATAAATATTTTTTCAAAAGTGTATTTTTATTTTAACAAAAGTTTCTCGTACGTTTAACGAAATGGCAACAGTGAAAATATTGAATAAAAATGGAATTTGCATGTTATTTCAATGTAGATTAAATTTTTAGTTATTTAAATTTTAAACAAGCTTCTAGTTTAAATTTTTTAATGAAATTTGGAATGTAGCCTAATCTGATTTTTTGCTTTAAAATGACGTATCCCACTTGTCTGTGGGACTTGTGGTTCTTTCTGTGAAAGTGGGTGACAGACAGACGGACTGAACGATTATAAAACCTTCCACTTTTTACGTTATAAACGTAGTGTGGAAGCTAAAATAGAATTTGCATGTTATTTCAATGTAGATAAAAAAAATTAGTTATTTAAATTTTAAATAAACTTCTAATTAAAATTTTTTAATGAAATTTGGAATGTAGCCTAATCTGATTTTTTGTTTTAAAATGACGTATTCCACTTGTCTGTGGGACTTGTGGTTCTTTCTGTGAAAGTGGGTGACAGACAGACGGACTGAACGATTATAAAACCTTCCACTTTTTACGTTATAAACGTAGTGTGGAAGCTAATAGTAGAATAGTTTAAAGAAATTCGCCGATTTCGTTTTCAATTTAGTGTGTAAAGGTACTTAGATGATTATAATATGTGTATCTATTTTAAACAACACATACCACCCTATTTTACAGCTAACCAGCTACCTTTCCCCGAATTGGGAGAAAATTGTGATTGGGGCGGCAAATCTTTAAATCCGGCCCTGTCTACGTGTGCACACAAAAACAATCTGTGACGAGTGGCCATGTTTTTCGAGGGCTCACATGTCCTGTCCGTCCGTGTATGCCTACCTTAACACTTTCGCTAGGCATGATTTTTGTTTCCGCGTAATATGCGATAGGAATATCATTATCGAATAATTAGTTTACGGCCGTCTGGCCGTTTTAGAAGTGAAAAGGATTAAAAAGTAAGATTCAAAAAAAAAAATCGGGAAGAGTCCGGCAGACGCAGGATTTTAATGCCATACCTTAAAGCCCATTCTGCACAACTACTTGCAATTCCGTTTCAACTGAACTCGTAACTTGTGGTAAACTGGTTTTTTTGGGTTTCCACAAAAAATTATTTATCCCACAATTTGGCACGTTTCATCTTTTTGTAAACAAACTTTATTCAAACCATAGACTCGCTCTTATCTCATTGAAAACATTGCATGCTCTTTAGCGTGAAACTTCATTAATAAGATCAATTTCCATTTTTGCCGTGCATTTACTACCCATTTTTAATTACGCCGATTTTTGCATTTTTTTGCAAGCAAGGAAAGTTGGCGTCTTAAAAAGTAAATAAACAACCAGTTGGCGAAGTCTAAGTTAGCCACAATGTAGCCAAACAAATACTGAATTCTGATTGACTAACGGTACATGCAACTTGAGATTTTTTTCGTGCTCGCATGAAAAAATCTCACGACTTGAGTGCAACTTTTAAATGCATGGTAGGGTAGGGTAGGTACATATATATTCTGGCTTGTTTGCTTGATCAGAGACCCGCTTATAAGCCTTAAATGCATGGTGTCCTATGGGAGTTGCAAGTAGTTGTGACAAGGTGTGAAATGGGCTTTACCTATCGATTAAATGGAGATTTTAAAAGTTGTCACGCCCCTATCTATGTTAGTAGAGTCCTTATCTAGATGACATTAACAAATAACTCCATGTTGGCAGCCTGAGGGTGACCATGTCCATCTACCCCATCCCTTCTATCTGCGCCTCTGACCAGATGTCGGACTGGTTCGACTCTCTGGCCGAGTGCCTGCACTGGAACGTGCGCAAGCGACAGAAACAGCTCGACGAGTACGCCGACCTCAGGAGGGAGTACAACGCAGACGACCACGACGACAGAGGGGACTCGTAAAAGAGACTCGGGTAATTATATAAGCGTTATCTTGGGTTTTTTCTTCGGTTTTTGGTTTTTTTAGCTGGTTGGTTGGTTGGTAGACATATATATTCAGGTTTGTGTGCTTGGTCAGCGACCCGCTTATAAACCTTCGTCAAGTAAGACAGACACAACAGACAACACACACACATAAGTGGATCCATCTAATTTTTAGAGACAGAGGCCAACTAGAGGATCCCCAGAATTGGCTTGTCACCCCCAGAGGTATTGATTTGGTATGGGAACTTAGAGGACTTTCGGACTCAACAGATTTAACGAGCACGTACTCCGCATATACTCGGTAGGTCTTCAGTGGTACCGGGACTCGATCGCAGGACCTTCCGATCCCGAGACCGAGACGCTGACCACTAGGCTCACTACGGCCCTTTTTAGCTGGTTTACTGGTCAGTAGCGCCCTTATAAACATCAGATTTCTTTTTCTTTAAATATATATTTCCTTATTTTTTTTTTTTGGCCAAACAATCCTCGTAATTTAAAACCCTGCTCAAGTGACGAGTACCGTAGTACGACACCTGAGCACTAGAGCTACAAGAGGGCTATTGGCGACGGGCATCATCATTTAGAACCACATTCGAAAAGTGACAAGCCGATATCTAAGTAGGCACCCAACGTATATTTTTAAAGGTCACATCATACGCGGCGTCTGGATTTGAAGCATATTTGGTCTTCCTGTTAAAAATCTGAATATTTGCTTACCGTCGAATGAGGCAACTTTGTTACTTTTTATTAGTTTTTTTTTATTTGTGGTAACACGCTTTGGCTTATCAATATTAAATTTGTCAAATAGAATATCGAGTTTTATGCTCAGACCAAATAAATATATCTGTAATAAGTTGTCACATTTGATGGTAGTGTATCACTTTATCTTTGTCTAATGTCCATTTATATACTAATATTAAAATGGTTTTTGATATCTTGATGTTAAAAATGTCCATTGATATCTTAATATTAAGATGTTTTTTGATATCTTGGTATTAAAAATGTCCATTGATATCTCAATATTAAGACTGATTCAAAAATATTATCTTTTTTTTCTAGTGTCATTACCCAGAAAAAACAAAAGTTCCACGCCAATAACAGTTTTCCTAATCCGGTGAAGTAAGGACGCCGAGCCAAGCGACATTTTCAATTTTACAAGAAGACGTTATTAAGGCGTCGTCATATGGGAACAAAGTGCAGTTGTGGAATTGAAAAAAAAATGACGCTTTGGATGCGACCATGCGATTTCCGAAATCGATGTTACGCTGTGTTTCCAAAATTATGTCCCAAAAGCTGCATCATTTCGACTTACACTAGAAGTTCAAATATCTGCGATTGGGAACCAGAGCCCATTCAGAAATTTTAGCAACTGTTAAGCTCAAAAAGGGTACTTGACTGAAATTTTTTTTTTATTGGATTAAAATATTCTTATGCCAAAAATGTTAGACCCGTATTTTTTCTTTTTTTCAAACACACCATAAAAAGGGGGGAAAATGAATTTTAATATTAGGACGAAAAAAATCTCCCGAAAACGCTTTGTGGTTGTCACGTGGTATCTGTGATGTCACTAGTAACTTTAAACAAACTTGGAAACACCATTTTGGAATCTACTTTAAGCAAATTTGAACTATCCGCTTCTGTAAAACCTCCACCCATTATCTATATAATTCTTATTTTAATAGTAAGTTAGATTAAAACCAGTTTAATTACAAACAAAAAAAAAACATCACACCGGTTTGTTTATATATACTAGTGACGTCAGCCAAATCGACGTGTTTGTGATCACGTGACGTACCGATGAAAAAAAAAGCCATTTGAAAATGATTTTTATTAATTTAAAGATTTATTTTGCAAAAAAATATATACGTGTGTTATATTTGGGTTCAAACTATAATTTAATGAATATTGGAAGGTATTTTAGCGATACTGTCAAGTACCCTATTATCCGAAGCGTTGCTGATTATCTGAATTTCAGAAAAAATTCCACACAGCCTAGCTCGTACTGTTTGTCTTTGTCGGATTTCATGCCTGTTACTGTTCATTTTTTTTAACTCACCCCAAAAAATTACTAGGCATGACATCCAATAGAGACAAACAGTAACCAGGTATAAGTTTTTATGCGTCATAAAATCCCTTGAAACTGGTTTTATTTTATATACTCATTTGTTATTTAAATAATTTATCTTTTGGATATCTAGAGCAGTAAATTTCACTGTCTATCATTATCGCTATTATATCTATTATAACTTCTTAAGAAGGATTGTCAGTCCCATAGAGCTAATGCATTAGGTTTGGAATCACAACTTCCGCAGAAGTACTGCTTTGCCATGTTAGCCCTTTTTCCCCAGGTATGAGAATCAACATAACATCGAAATGAAACAAATTTGAAACGAAAATGTTATCGAGTTATTTAATTATATGTAGTTTTAAAATGCCAAAAATATACTGCAGATGGCGGCACTATTTTAAAACTTTATCAATTAGTTATTTAATAACCGGATGTTATTTTCTTTTCAATTTTGTTTAAAGTTGATGTTACGATAATTCCCCTACCTGGTGAAAATGGGCTAACATGGCAAAGCAATTCTTTTGCAACAGTTGTGATTTCAAAACTACTGCATTAGCTCTATGGGATTGACAATCCCTCTTAAAAGGGAATAACATAAGTTGAATAAAAAACTATTACAAAAAGCATTCACTCTAACTGTCATACGGTACCCTACACTTTGGTTTTGGTTGATGACTACCAAAACTAGAACTATGTGATCTTACCGAATAAAATTACATTAGTTAATTGATTAATATATAACCCTCTTTTCATGATTCACTCCAATCGCTCCGGATAATTGGAGTTCCAATAATGTTATCTCGGTTAATAGGTGGACCTATTAAAAAAAACCGGCGATTCAGATAATCAGGTTGCGGATAATTTGAATTCGGCTAGTCGGGATTCAGATAATTGGAGTTCTGCTGCAGTTTGTAACGTCATTTAAGGTTTCAAATAGATATTTAATATTTTGCACTTGTTTGTGCTGCATGTGATCAAAGCGTATTAAAAATTTTATATACACAGGGTGGCCCAAAAGTAGCCTAACAGTTAGTTAGGTATACATTTATTTATACCAGAAACAGTTGGTTGGTTGGTAGACATATATATTCAGGTTTGTGTGCTTGGTCAGCGACCCGCTTATAAACCTTCGTCAAGTAAGACAGACACAACACACACACATAAGTGGATCCATCTCATTTTTAGAGACAGAGGCCAACTAGAGGATCCCCAGAATTGGCTTGTCACCCCCAGAGGTATTGATTTGGTATGGGAACTTGGAGGACTTTCGGACCCAACAGATTTAACGAGCACGTACTCCGCATATACTCGGTAGGTCTTCAGTGGTACCGGGACTCGATCGCAGGACATTCCGATCCCGAGACCGAGACGCTGACCACTAGGCTCACTACGGCCCCCAGTTATTTTAATACTGGTTAAGTTTAGTTTGGTTGAATTATCGTAGTACTAGAGCTACAGGAGAGTTATTGGCGACATGCATCGTAATTAAGAACCATAGTCAAAAGTGACAGCTTTATTTACATACATATATTTACATTCTTAATCCCGAAGGTGCTCAAATTGTCTACCTTCGACATTGATACATTCCTGCAACCACCTGGTCCCGTCCTCTGGTGACATTTGCATATTTCTAGAGCATCAAATAAATAAACGGGGCCGGAATAGCCTGGTCGGTAAGGTCTAATAAACCGAGGATATCTTGAAACTAAACCAATCGAAATCCACGAATTGCTTCTCTTTGGATAAGATACGCTGTAGTACGACTTTATTTTAGCCAACCAACAAAACTAAGCACGACTATGTCAAATACCTGTTCGAAATAACCCAAAGTTCTTACCAATGGTACAACATTAACTGTTAGGCTACTTATGGGGCACCCTGTATATATAGAGAAAACATTCCATTTCATACTTTTCTACAAGACAGAGTTAAATTACAACGAAGAGCTAGAAACGATCATAGTTATATTACAATGACTAATTCAGAGGTTCTGAAACAGCGCAACGCAAACCACAACTTACGAAGTTGATTAACATAATTATATTCGATTTTTTTTTAAAATTATAAATGGAGGGTTCAGAATACAAGAGAACCAAGTCCATTTTTTTTTTGTCATTTCCGGGTTAGCAGCTCAATTGCATGCACTAACTGCGTAGGATTTCAGTGAATAAATTTAAAAAAATGTCCTAGTTCAGATACTATCCGTTAGGTAGCGCAACTAAAAAAAATTAGAAGTTATAAAGCTTTAACTGTAAACCTCTGTAGCACAAAAAAAGTTTTTATGGACTTGGTTCACTGCATGGATATCATAGTTAAAGTATTAGATTGGCTGATCACGTGACCTCCAATGCTAACGACGAGACGCGCAAAAGATTTAATTGTCAGTGTTGCTGCCACTTTAAGGAGAAAAATACTACGAAAAAATACCATCTAATTCTAAAATTACAAAAAACTACTAGAAAAGGATTTAAAGTCACTAAAAAGATTCCGAAATGCAGCTAGTATTTTTACGATATTTTTTTGTAATTTTAGAATTGAATTATTCTAAAATACTAATATCCTCCTTAAAAATATCGTAAAAATACTAGCTGCATTTTGGAATCTTTTTAATGACTTTAAATCCTTTTCTAGTATTTTTTTGTAATTTTAGAATTAGATGGTATTTTTTCGTAGTATTTTTCTCCTTAAAGTGGCAGCAACACTGACAATTTTGCCCTCTTAAAATGCCTCCATGCCCGTCCCGTCGTTGACATTGGAGGTCACGTGTCAGCCAATCTAATACTTTAACTATGATATATATGGTTCACTGGTATTCTGAGCCCCCAAAATAATACTTATAGTTTAATTGGATTTTTAATCTGAAGAAAATTAAAAAATGAATTAATATTACCTACATTTATATACAATTATGTTACGAATTTAATTTGTTTAGTATGGCTGAACGGTAATGGTAAAACTGTGCGTACACTGTAAAAAATGCGCTGTAAATATGCAAATGTGCTGTATTTTTAGAGATTTTTTTTATCAGTGTACGGAACTGTCTCCCCACTGCAAACTGTAGTTTTCGATAAAAACCGACTCTGATCGTTTGAAACCTTCACATAAGTTATTTTATTGAAAAAAGATATTTTTATATTTCTCGTTTCAGTATTATATAAACATGCTTCTCTGACAAGGGTTTGAGAGCATGCAAGTCTGCTTAGACTAACATTCACTTTCTTAATATATATTTTTTGTATACAGCAAGAGGACAGATTTCATGGGTGATTTCTCTTTTGAAAACAAGGTTCATTTAGTTTAGTCCAAATCACAAATTTAATAGCTTGCGTTTTTTAATGTTAATTTTTGAATTGATTGCGAAATTTCTGCCGCTTCAAAATTTATCACTCTAGGCTGTAACTTATCTTATGTGGAAATACAGCCTTTGATTTTTAAAAAAATCTCTACGATCGATTTCTATGAAAATTTAGTTTTAAATATACCCCAATAAATATCTCGAAGTATCTTAAAATGTTTTGTTGTGCATATTGTCGTTAGATGGCAGCACTACTATTTGTTACATATGGTTTTAATCTTGAAGTTTTTCGGCTGTCTATTGCTAGCCTTTATAAAGAGCTTTAAGGCAAGTTCATGAAATAAAGATCAGAAGCAAGATTTTTATATTGCAGTTTTTAAAGTCGCAGGAATATTCATATTTGTACTTGAAATCGGAAGCTAGCACATTAAAAATTCGAGTTCATTGAATCGAAAAAATTTTATGGAGAAAGTATGTGTACATATGATTTTATTATTGTGTTATGAATTGAAAAAAAAATGACTTGCCTCTGATAATTAGGCAGTCAAAATATGTATTTTGTATTCAATAAATATATTTTCATTTGAAACTTGTCTTTACTTTTAAAAATGGGCAGTGGTTGTATTTAACAAAGCCTATATGGCTACTGTATTAGGTAAATAATAAAAAAAACTGAACTTTGTATGCTACGTTAGTGGTAAAACACTTTTACCACCTATAATTAATTATTTATATCAATAATTTTACTCCGTGTTGAGCTATGAACTATTATGGGTCTGTGCACTCGAATTAGTAAGAATCCAATACAAAGGCAAAAAAAACCTTATTTAGTTTCCCCCCCCCCCCCTATTTTTTAGACTAATAATCTAAAAAACGCCTTCAATGTCTATCTTACTGATTTTGAATAATATTGAATTTTGAAAAATACTTGATTTGTTCAATAATGCTTAAACAATTTGGAAAAACTGAAATTCAATCTAACTCGAAAACGAGGATTTAATGTAGAAAAAAATATTCAGGCAAGATTTTTAACCTTTGATAACTAAAATTGACTTACTATGGAAAGCTCCACCGACGATTCTTCAAAAACTTACCAACTCATGAACAAGATTGATTAACTTATTATCCAGATTATATATCCACTACATTGTTGACGATGATTGAGACAGATCGAAAGAAACTGGGGGAAAATGCATAGCTATTTCAAATGGCGTGAAACTAAAATATAATATTGAAAAATGTAGGGGTATAGAACAATCTTTATTCAATTATGTCCGAAAAAAACGTTATATAAATTCAGTTGTCAAAAAATGTACTATGAAGTATTTAATAGAGATGGTGACAAATTAATTTAAACTGAAAGCCTCAATTTAAAGTATTGTTATGTCATTTGTTATTTACTACACTTACAGCATTTTTTGAAAATAAAAACAAGAGACAAGAAGACAACAGCTGCATCATTCCAAACAACGAAATTGTTTGAGATTCAAATAAGAATTTAGCATACGCAAAGTCAAGTTGAACTTGCTTAAGTAAACACAAGTGAAAATTGTTTTGAAACAGACGATTTTTCGATGACGCGGACTTTTAATTTTTTTGTTACTATTCCAAGCAGGATTTTGGATTAGATGTTCCAAATAATTCGATCTATCATGCAATCACAAAGATTCAAGGAAAATAAGTCGTGTTCCAATTATTTTGAATCATTTGTTGGTTCCTAAGTTTTAGATCACGAATCAGTCACGAAAATATCACAATTAAAAGACTAAAAAATAACATACAGCATGACATTGACATCGTTGTATAAATATACATAACATAGAACTTTCATTATCGTAGTTCAAATATAAAATCATTTACTTACGTATTAAATACAGAGATACAAAAAAAAATAACAGGCTGAATGTGCTTGCACACTTGCACAAAAGTGTAAAACCGAAACTAAACTTGGACTTGGTCAGAGATTTTTGTCAGCCAACGCGCCAATAAATCCAGCATCTTGATTGGATGAAAGAAGTTAAGGATTGCATGAAGTATTTTTCAGACATCTAACCCAATCTGCTGCCTAGCGCACCTGTAGTTCGGTTACCAACTAAATACATCGTTAGAATTGATTTGTTGATTGGCATATGTGAAATTTCCGATTGCAACGCTACTGTTTCTTGGTAATGTACTAAATATCACAAAATATCAAATGTACTAAATATTGAAGATTGGAATTTTCGATCTTAGCGTTACCTAACTCTCGAGAACAAACTTGGTCACTTAGTATATTAAGAATTTCACTTAAAAAAAAATTTGCATTTATTTAAATAGAACTCTGGCAACAAAATGTAAATTACAGTTACCATGACAAAAGAGTTGATAAATGTATTTTATAATATAGTGTTTAGAATATTGTTTAAAAAATATTGTTGTTTGTTCCTTTTTCGTTCGTGTAATATTTTTTTGTTTATTCTTGTTTAAATAATAAGCTTAAAGGACTTTTTTAGTAATGGGCTTGTTTCACGAGGGATCTGGCAACAGCTCCGTGGTCTTGTTTTCATTTTTCTCGAATTACTTTTGCCTTAGTATTCCAAATAGTTTTCTAAGAATATTTTAGTTGTTATTTTTTTTTAATTCCAACTTCATTCAATGCAAGTTTTCCTTGATAAATGATTAAAACAACCAACAGCACGGCAAGAAGTTGTAATTTTAAAAAATGACACCTTAAATAACTTATACTTCTAAACTCAATTTCGAATATCAACAAAAGTAATCCGAGAAAAATGAAAACAAGACCGCATAGATGTTGCCAGATTCCACGTGAAACAAGCCCATTGTAAGAATAAACAACAGTAAGTGCAATTCATCTAAATAATAATACTGCAAATTATTCTTATTTTAGATGTCTCTACTGAATGATCATTTTCTCATGTTTTTATGAAAATCGAATGAAATTTACTTTAACATTATAGTTTAGTTTTTTGGTTAACTTTTACCTTATTATTCATGCTTCTGTAATTCTGTTTCTTAAAGTTATAACATTAAAGTGACCTTGTAGCTGAAATTGCAGTTTATTCAGTAAAAAAACTAGTCGTGTGTAACACGACTTTCAATTATACCACCTTCAATAATACCAAGTCCGTAGCTCTTTCAGTATGAGTTGTAATGTGGTTTCAGACGGACAGTCTGACCAGACGGTCTATGATTCATAAACCATTTTTTTTTCGAATAAGTACCCTCCAAAAGCAAGCTACAAATGTAACCACAGCTTTAACAATTTTAATTACATTAAGCGTACACCAAATCACATGGGTTGCGTTGGGCTCCTACTCAGGTGTCGGCTCGTCACTTGACTTGGTTCAAAATTACGACACTCTTCGCCAATAGCCCTCATATAGCTGTAGTGCGACGATATTTCAAAATAAACTAAACCAAATCGCATGGCAACGATGCGTTGTCTTCAAGTGTAGTTCCAAGCCAAATTACTGGAGCGCTAGAGGTCTACGTCAATTTCAATACAGAAAATCCCCAATAGAAATCCCATCTGAGTAGCGTATCTATAAATGCCTTTTTTCTATGGGTTGTTGAATTGATTTTTTGATTTATATTTTAGGGATATTAGTGATAGTTTATGGTCGGATTTTGTTATTAAAAATAAGATAGGTTTTTTTTTAAATTTAAATTAATGGGCATGTTTAACGTCTGGAGTGGAAACGGAAATGCGGAATGAAAATAAATTATTTCTCGAACATCGATTGGTTAATCAATTTCACGCAGGAACATATCACCAATCGAAGCGGAGAAAGAATTTGTTTTCATTCTACATTTATGTTGCCACTCAAGACGTGATGCGAACGCATTATGACAAAAGACCATATGAAATAATGCATTATAGTTCTAACTTTTTAAATAACGAGATCATTATTTTATAGAAGTCTTAAAACTAAATCGTAGCAAGCAAATGGCTCAAATAGTATATAAATGAAAACCAATAAAAATGTTTATAATTCAAACATAAAATTTACTCCTGTCGCTTTTATTCATTTTTATAATTTGTTGTTAAGTTGATAGTAATAAATTGTCTAAATTTAATTTTGGTTTCACTTATTCCAAATATTGCACACGCCTTGATAGTGGCAACAGTTCCACAGGAATGAAAATAAGGTCTCGATTAGTTAATCAATGCAGTGGGTGGAGTGTCCATGTCGTAACATCGAAACCAACAATGACATTCTGGAGTGAAAGCTGGAATTACGTCACGTGAAACCTGCGGATTGCTTGTGTTTTTAAATGGCTAAGTTTCGAAAAGAAACTTCGTAGAACGTTAAATAAAGATTTCTTCGAACAATAGAGCTAAAAGAATTTGCAATAGTATGACTTTTAAAATTATAGACTTACCTGTTAATAACAATGAAATATAATAAAATTGTGTGCATTTAAAATTGAAATACAGGTACACATGCGATTTATAGGATGACTTGCAGGCAGTAAGCCAGTAAGTGGGATACGAACCTTCCACGAAAGATTCTTTCTTGAGCTCGATACGATAAACATTTGGCCAAATACCTGATGGACCTTGCTGCATTCAATGAATGCACAGTAATTTTGTTTGAAACTAAGTATGTTTTATGTCTGGTATTTCAGAATTGAAAGCATCGCATCATTCTATTTGACACAAAATGTTTCATTTCAAAATGAAAATATAGATTTTCTCAGATTTAAAAGCGACGTTTTTCTCAGTGTAATTATTAGAAGACTATTTAATGTATTTCAGAAATAAAAGTTTCGAACATCATTGGCCTACGTTTCGTTTATTTTTAATTAGAAAGAATAAAAAAAAACCCGAAAAAGTATGTATTGACATATGCTGACATGTTCGTACAATCTTTCTAAAATCTGTTCTATCAGTCGGATCTTGAAAATTCTTTTTTTATAAAGAAATAAGGTATGACCTCAGAGACCCAATTTCGGACTTTTTTTTTGTACACCAGTCTGTACGTCCGGAAGGACATCTGCATACTGTCTGTCGGCCAATTACCCATTGAATTAGCACATTGAAATTTAATTTCAAGTATTTAAATCACTGTTTCCAAATCAATAACGGAATGAGAATTTTTATTTAAAAATAATGTTTAAATCAAAATTTATTTTTGTTATAAATCAGTTTGGTATGACGTCTGCACAATGTGATTCTTTGATTGTTAATTAGTTGTTTACTATAAGAAAGCATCACGGCATTATATTTTTTTCATAAAAATCAGGTTAGTTTTAATTTACATTTCTTATTTTTTAGTGCAATTTGGGGAATTTTCAGGGTTTTTTTTTTGTTATTCATAAATATTTAATTCTTCGAACTGCAAATAAATTAAACAGACGATAAATTGAATTAATTTAATTTGCGAAAGAAAATTATTGGAAAATAGTTGATTTTGGCTTTTAAAAGTTAAGTGTGGCTAAAATTTAAAAGTTTGGCTATTAGTTTTTTAATGTGTATGCATCTTGTGTAGAAGCGGTTTTAGATGACAGTTACAGTTACAAACCTACTTTTTTTATGATAAGAATTTCATTAAGTATTTAAGTAACAGAAAAGTAAGTTATTTTAGTTCTTGTAGAACTTCTTGTTTTTAATTTTGTATGTCTTAGAAATTGTATTTCCTTTAAAATCCCAAAACTTTTCTAATATTTCCTTCTTTGGAAATAAAAAACTTTTTTGCAATCGATTGACATATTATTTAAAGTAGATAACACAAAATCCTAGGCCAAATTTTTATTTAAAACTTCGAATCAATTATTTACAATATGAGTAATTTAGTACAATATTTCAATTATCTTTATCTTTTATATTCACTTAGCTTTTTTCTATTTTTTATTTGGTCATCCCGAAATCAACTATTTGCTGTCTTCGTCGTTCCATTTCAGTTCGCACTCTGCCTCCAAAATGTTGTTTCTTGGCCATCTAACTGGTCTCTTTCTTGCTTTTCGCTTCTGGAAGCTGATGATGTTGAATTGAAGTGTTCTCTCTTTGATGGTTGCATACTACTTCTCAGCCTGAAAAGAAATTTTTTTTTTTAAATTTACGTCGCACCTGAGCTATTGGAAACGGGTTTCGTAGTTGTGGTAACCGTGGTCAAGGGACAAAGCAAACGCCTAAAATTTTTTAATTGAACACAGAAAAAAATGTTTTGTTGAGAGAACCAAATTTTTTTTGTTGACGTGTTTTGTTGACTAATTTTGTTAACTTAACAATATTTTACTTGTCCCAACAAAACGAGTATTTTCGCCACAACAAAACCCGTTTGGTTGAGGTAAGCTCGGCCTGCTATTGGCTGTTTATAACTGTGACGTCATGGCGCCTGTCATCAACGGCAAATCGAAGAAAATTAAGGGCGCCATTCGGCCATTATCGTCGTGGAAGGATTTGATTGCTATTTTCAAAGGTAACTTAGGGTCGTAGTGAGCCTAGTGGTCAGCATCTCGAGATCGGGAGGTCCCGCGATCGAGTCCCGGTACCACTGAAGACCAACCGAGTATATGCGGAGTACGTGCTCGTTAGATCTGTTGGGTCCGAAAGTCCTGTGGTCGGTCATTGAGCATTTTCGGTTTGGCGCATTTTTGGTTGAATCAACAAAACCATTTGGTTGAATCAACAAAATAATTGCAACAAAATAATTTGGTACTGACAACAAAATTTTTGTTGGCGCTATATTGACCAAAAAATTTTGTTGAAACAACAAAATTTTTGTTCTTTCAACAAATTTTTTTTCTGTGTGAATTAACGTCGCACTAGAGTTACACGAGGGATTCACGTCGTAATTTAGAACCAAAGTCAAGTGACCAGCCGACACCTGAATTGGCACTCAACGCAAATTTTAAGTGCGACATCATACGCGGCGTAGGGAGTCAGAAAGTTATCAGCCGGTATGCTAGAAAAATTCCGTAAAATTTACAGAGAAAATCAGTTTATTTTATGCGTAGAATTCGCAATTTCAACGCAAAAGCTGTTTTTCAACAGACAAAGAAAAAACAAAATTCTAACAGAAAAAATCAAGAAAAAAATGTTTTTACTCTAAACAGCATATTTTTACAGAAGAAAACTGTTTAGAGAAAATAAAAGTATTTTTCTGTAAATATAAGTTCTTTTCTGTAAAATTAACAGATTTTTTTTACATTGTGTATACTATCATAAAATATTCATTAACATTTCGAAATGTTATCAATGATTTCTCTGCACAGTTAATTATACTGACATATCAGAAGCAAACATTTTTAGTTTAAAGGAGGAGTCCGAATAATAATATTATTTACTTACTTATATGATTATTTATTCAGCTATGATGTTTATTTAGCTTGATGTCAGCATGATGTTGTTATTCAGCTTTATGTATTCTTGCCTTTGATGTTACTATTCTGATGAGGCACTACTCTGATGAGACTTATATTACTACAATTCACTACTATGGCCGAATCATCAGACAGCAGCCGTCAGAAAAGTTCTCTGAAAATAAAAAAAAATCAGAAAAAAGTGATATAAGAAAAGAACTAGAATATATGCAAGCCAGTTTTATCATTTTTAGTTCATTTTTAATTACATTTTATTCTCATAGCAATTATAATTGAAACCAAAATAATACAACACATACCATTATGCTAGGAAATAATAAACTACACTAGCCGTCCGATTATTATATGGAAAAATAAATAAAACATTATGCTTCTTGGAAAACAAATAAATCTCTAAGAAATTAAACCTGTATCATTCTACCCCAATTCCCTCCTATACATGCCTAGGTATTGTATAAGGTTTGATACAGATGAAGAGTCTATTTGCAAAATGACATTCTTCACATTATATGTAAGATGTAGAAATTCTTCAATTGTAAAGAAAATAACATCCGGTTTTTTAATTATTATTTCATAAAGTTTTAAAATAGTGTCGAAATCTGCTGTATATCCTTGGCATTTTTAGACTTCAAAAATATATAATTAATTAACTAAATAACATTTTCGTTTAAAATTTATTTCATTTCGACGTTATGTTGATTCCCATACCTCGGGGAAATGGGCTAACATGGCAAAGCAATACTTCTGCGGAAGTTGTGATTCCAAAAACTACGGCATATTAGCTCTATGGGACTGAGAGTCCTTCTCTTTCATGGGCGGCTTTTGACGATCTTAAATTCACTTGGGCAAAGTCGCCAATGAACAAGCCGGACCCAATATCTTAATTACTCTTTAGAGAATGTAAGTTTTATTGCTACATTGAAGGCCACGTATAAGATGTTGAGGCCATGTCTTATTTAATTTTCAAACAATGTTTTGAATCCTAACTCGGTAGAATCCTGACTCTGTACGTGCATCAGAGGTACAATTCTGTCAATTTTTAAGCCTGTCAGCATAATTGCATAAATACAAAAAGGTCATATTCCAAGTTAAAATAAATAGTATAAATGATTCGCTTTCTGGCCGACTTATGACCAAAAAAAAAAGAGGTTGATTAACTTACCACTTGTATAACGGAGACTGTCCTCATATTAAAAGCTGGAACCGATGGGACTCAATATTATTCCTTCTTTCGTTCCTGTGAATATCCAGATCTTGCTTTCCGAATTCCTTGCTTTTCCGCGGCTTTTTCCATTCGTGGATGTTTCACTTTCATTCGATGTTAAGGCTTTCACTTTCCCTGAGTGTGCAACTATACCAGGATGTAGAAGCAGGTCCTCGACAAATCCATCAAAACGTGTTGTTTCTTTACTTTCAACATGAATGCCTTTTTTGCATGGGGACATCCATGCTTGAACTTGAACGTCAGAGGACTCTTGACGAAGACATAGCAAACCCAGAACCCCCGAGAACCCTGTATTACTTAGCTTTCAACTGTTATTTTTACAATTATTTTATTAAAAAAATATATCTTACATTAAAGGGAATTGATAAAAAAAATTCTAATCTGACATTAAAAGAGATTGATAAAAAACTGATATCTTACTTTAAAAAAGAGATTGACAAAAAAAATTATATATCTTACTTTAAATTACATATTTTTTGGAGATTCCTAACTGTTGGGGACTAATGAAACATCCCCAATGTCAAAAAAATAGATGGATGGTATAAAAAAAAATATCCCACCCGGACACCCGAGACCTTCAGAAGTGACCTAATGCTACCAAAAACCACCGCCTGAGCCACAAAGAGTCAGAACCAGGACCTCACAGAATAGGGTCCTACCTCTGACTCCCTGTGACGTAACCGGTCGTCATTTACGAGCATGGACACAACTGCAATAATCTCAAGCAGCCGAGCGGGATACAATTGAAGAGTCTAAGGGGAAGAACCCCTTCATCCACAAGATATCTGTCCGTATCAAGCCTCTTTGGCGACGATAGCGAGTCATCGCCTACACTGGTGTAAGGAAACCGGTTTCTCACTTGGTTCTTCTCTCGCTGCAACCGTTATTCTCGCGAGGCATAAGTACGACGATTGTACCGAGAGAAGAACCAAGGGAGAAACCGGTTTCCTCACAACAGTTTAGACGATGCCTCGAAGACTCGCTAGGGTCGTCAAAGAGGCTCGGTAAGGACCGATATCCTGTCGATGAAGGGGTTCTACCCCTGGACCCTTCAATTCATTTCTATTTTTCAACACTGGATCATATATTAGCCCCCACTCTCTCCGGTCAATCTTTCCTGAATCCCTCTATTTAACTATGACAAGATCACTAAAAAAACTGATTCCTTTGGTGGAGATCAACCTTCCTTTGTACATCAGTATCTGGTCTGACAAATCCACGGGATACCTGACTCTCGGGCGACTCTCACTCACAAATTTATATCCAATACTTTCTGCAAATCTTACGCATTGTTCGAGGGTTCTGGGTTCCTTTGGGATTTCTTTGCTTTTATTTTTTTTAAAGCTGCAAAAAAGTAGTTTAAATTATCAGGAAAATTGCGATGACAGTAAGTTCATATTAAGGAAGACTTTTGTGATATCAGGATGTGCAGTTTATAGTGATGTATTTTTATTTTGGAATTTTAAAGCAATGTAAGTAACGGGATTTTATTCTTTATAATGAACGGGAAGAAAGGCAAAGCTTATTTTCCTATAGCAAATTAAATGACACATATGATCACTTGGATCGATTTGATATTCTTTTAGTCCGTACGAAGAACGGGTATTTATTTGCTAGTGTAATTAAAAAGAAATTGTAGCATGCCTAGATATTTATATTCATTATTTTTGTTTTTTAAAAATTCATCATATTTGCATCTAAAATAAAATACAGTATTTAACCAAGTTATAGAGCCATTCAAGGGACCGAAGACGTTAAAAACGACTCATTATATAAACAAGGATGAATATTAAGTGTAGTAAATCATTTAAAATATAATCACTATGTTCTCATATTATTAATAATTAAAGTTATAAAATGACATCCATTGAGTGGAATTTTAACCCTATGTGCTAATATTAGTAGTTTTATTTCTTCTTCTTCAGTCCATTTTTAGGCGATACATAAAATTTCAAATCTGGCGACTGTTCGCATCATTTGGCGAATAAAGTAAAATTTAAATCATGAAAGCGAAAAAATTAAAAAAGCCTAAAATAAACGAATTTTTTTAGCGTTATAAGCAAGGGGAGTTCACCAGAAAAAGTTTCACTTGTGTACAAAACATTTATTTCATTTTGTCAAAAGAATGTGCTAGGTTTTCGAAGTTTGAAAGCAATTGACTTGAATTCCGACTCATTTAATAAATTAATTAATTGAACTTACCTAAGGTTTCTGAAAAATTTTATGATACCCATAATGTAATATATCTAAGTTTAGGAAGATGAATTTTGGTTTATAGTTATATATTCTTACTGGAGCTGTTTTTTATACTTCGGATTGTGAATTTAGATTTATAATTCGAAAATTTATCAATGAGCAGTTTAGTCTATGAAATCTGAATACGTTGTGGGAAATATTATTGCAGCATTCTTATTTTGTTAGAATCATTGTTAAAAAAAACATTGTTTTAATAAAATATATTATGTTACTTTTATAACAAAGCTTTCGTTATGTGAAAGTTTCAGTTGCTCTTCACTTTTGAAATTTTCATTGTTGATCAATTGTGCTTAAAAAGCTGTATCATCTATATTTCGATTAAAACCTATATATCTTGAAACACTGTTCATAGGCGATAAAGGGGTACATTGATTATATACATACATACATACATACATATATTATATATATTATATATATTATATATATATTACGGAAATAGAGAATTATTTTATATGCATGTAAAGATATTATATTAGACCCATTTTATTTTTAAGAACATTATACCATTCAAATAAAATAAATTTGTACACTGCAAAACCAATTCTGTCAAAATTATGATTTTAAACTGACAGCTGCCAGAATAAATCCGTAAGAAATACGAAACGTTCTTCATTAAATAAGCTAAATCTACGGTTAAAATACGGTTTTGTTCTGTTAAATAATTGTACTTTGTAAAATTGCGTCAGGCGCTATTCCAACTCCCAATCTTTAAGTGACAAGTGGAGCTTCATACCAACTCGGCCACGAAATCTCTCAAAAGCCAAGAAGAAGCAAACTCGGTGGCGTTTAATATGTCCATAAAGTAAAGTTATTGAGAACAAGTTTTAGGGAAAACGTTCTAAAGTGTAAACGATTTTTTAAAAAATGGTTCAAGAGCCATTCGAAGCAGCCAGATCGAAGCAAAAAGAAGCAAACTTGTTGACGTTTAATATGTCCCCAAAGTGACGTCTTTGAGAACAAGTTTTGGCGGAAAAGATCTAAACTGTTAACGAGTTTAATAAAACGGTTCAGAGAGCCACATGTAAGCGAAACGGTTTTTAAAATGTCAAAAGTAAGGGAAATTTCCGTAAAAGTGACGATGAAATGAAATACACGAATTAAAATTTCAGGCGCTTTTGTGATTCTCGATGACATTTTTTGCATACGACGATATTTTTTACTTTCAATTACCTAATATGAAATATAAGATAATGAGAGAATTGCGATGGGGTCGAACTGATTTTTGTGTTTTTATATAAGTTTGGGGCGGTGCTGAATATAAAAAAGGTTTTTTTGAGCAATGATCCGTCTGTCTGAAACTACTCTACTAATTCATATTAAAAGAGCCGGAAAATACGGATACAGAAAAATTTCGTTTATAAAAAATATTTTTTGTAGGGCAGGGTCCGTTAAAACTAAAAGGTGAATCTATGACGGGTTCCGACCCGTCAGCCGAAACCCGACAGACTGTTTGACCCGACACTGACGTAAATCCGACCAATTCGAAATCCCAACAAATCAATGCCGTTATACCTAAATAAGAGTACTATTTTTAGCCTACTTTTCTTTTTTTAATTCGAAAGAATTAAAAAAATGAAAAAGTAGGTATTGACATGCGGTCGATGTCCGTCTGTCTGTCTGTCCGTACCCCCCTTCCAAAATCGGTTCTATCCATCGGATCTTAAAAATTCTTTTTTTGTTAGAAAGCTATGACCTCAGATACCCAACTTTCATACTTTTTGTCCGTCTGTCTGTACGTCCGGACGGACATAAATCTACTATCTGTCGGCGAATTTCCCATTGAATTAGCATTGAAATTCAATTTTGAGTCATTTAAATCACTGTAGGTATTGAAATGCGGTTGATGTCCATCTGTCTGTCTGTTCTTATGTCTGTCTGTATTTCCGTACCCCCCCCCCCCCCTTCCAAAATCGGTTCTATCCATCGGATCTTAAAAATTCTTTTTTGTTAGAAAGCTATGACCTCAGATACCCAACTTTCATACTTTTTGTCCGTCTGTCTGTACGTCCGGACGGACATAAATCTACTATCTGTCGGCGAATTTCCATTAAATTAGCATTGAAATTCAATTTTGAGTCATTTAAATCACTGTTGCCAAATCAACAATGGCATGAGAAACTTTATTTATTTAAAACATATTTGAAGCAAAATAATATTTTCATGAATCAGTTTGGAATGACGTCATAAAATGTAGCACAATTTGATTCTTTGATTATTCATTATTTATCTACCAAGAAAGCGGCAAGGCATACTTTTGCATGCAATTATGCTTAGTTTTAATTTACATTTCTTATTTTTTAATGCAGTTCGGAGTAGTTTCATTACTTTTGTTATTAATAAATATTTAATTATTCTTCGAACTACAAATAAATCACGAGCAGATGATAAATAATATTTAATTAATTTGCGAAAGAATATTAAGGAAAATAGTTGATTTTGGCTTTGAGAAGTTTAAATTATAGCTGGGTGCTGTGTTTCGATTTTTTTTTTCTAATGTGTATAAATCTAGTGTAGAAACGGCTGTTGATGATATTTACTTTAGGAACCTAGTTTTTTTTCCCCGATTAGAACTTCAGTAAGTATTTAAGTAACAGGAAAGTAGGCTATTTTAGTTCTTTATGAACTTCTTGTTTGTATTTGGGAAGAGGGAATTTCTTTTGTTGCTAAGTAAATATAAAATGCTTTTGGTTCGAAAAAGGTGTATTATATTCGAAAAATTTTATACGTAAATCACAAACATCATTAATCAGAGTATTTTAATTTTTTTCAGTGTTTTATAATTTGGACACTTATTTATTATGTGATCTGGTCCCGCGATGGACATAATTTTTTCTTCTATAGGTAATGTAGTAAATTAATGGTGATTTTCGCACTTGAGTTCAATTTAAATAAAATTGTACACAACGATTTTTAACAGAAAGCAGTTTATATATTTTTTAAAATAAACATTCTAAAATCGAAAAAAAATCGAGGAATAAACTCCGACCGGTATACGAGCCCACGACATAGGACTCAGACGCATTGACCACGAACAACTTTTATGTTACAAATTTATTTGGTGATCAAAACAGAAAAAAATACTTTATAAACAGTTGCATTCTGTATCAGTAGTGGTTAAAGATTTTATCTATTTACAGAGAAATTGTGTCTTTTGACAAATCGAGTTATAATTTTACCGTCTGTAGTTTTAAAAAATAGAAATTTTGTGTAGAAATTGTTCAGTTTTCTAATAGATATTTTTTTTACAGTGTAGCCTTGAAAATTGACAAGGCCGTGGTGAAACTCTCGTGACTCGGGCAGAAATGTTGAACACTTTTTAGTACATACTACAATATCCAATTGGCAGTCTATTTTTATAGTAAGAGAAGGGTGAATACAAAATAGTAAACTTTCCCCGCTTCTCAAAATAACTGTTCGTAGATGTATGTGCGTGAACTGTTGGCGAGATTCCCGCGACAAGGGTGAAGCGCACATTTGGCGGAAAACGCTGTTTGTCTAGAGGGCGTCAACCCCATCGTCACTTGACCGAGGTTTTCCTTGACCAGATTCATTTCAGTAATTAAATTTCCCCGATTATGGAAATCGTTATTATTTTTTCATATTATAAATTGTCATCATATTAAAGTTGCGTTGTTTTTGTTTGGAAAAACTATGTAATAAATAAGCTAATTGCATATTGCGTTGGGTGCCAACTCAGGTGTCTGCTCGTCACTTGACTGTGGTTCTAAAATACGACGCCCGTCGCCAATAGCCCTCGTGTAGCTCTAGTGCGACGATAATTCAAAGGTTAGGTTAGTTTGAATTATCGTCGCACTAGAGCTACACGAGGGCTATTGGCGACGGGCGTCGTATTTTAGAACCACAGTCAAGTGACGAGCCGACACCTGAGTAGGCACCCAATACGCAACCGTTAAGGGCGACATCGTACGCAACGTTGGGACTTTGGATCGTATTTTAACGTGCACTACCCTACACGGGGTATTATTCGTCGGACATTTTTGGATGCACGGGTCGTTTATAGTCGGCAGTTATTTTGGCGATGCCCGGACCCGAACCTGGGACCTTTCGCATGCTAGGCGAGCGCCTAACTGACTGGACTCCCCAGCCCCTGTTTTTGTTTGGAAAAACTATGTAATAAATAAGATAATTGCATAATTTATATAGCTAGGTAGTTCAATAACAAACTAAACTATACTTCAAAATGCAGTATGGTCACCATATACCGAGGTTCAAAATTACGATGCTCTAAGCCAAACAACTGCCGTGTTGCTCTCAGGGCCGGATTTCTAAATAGGCTAAGTATAGGCTTTAGCCTAGAGCGGCGAATTTCTGGGGGCGGCAAATTTTACGACCAATTAAAGGCAGCATTCGGCATAAAAAAATTATTATAAAGATACGAATATTTTTAAGAAAGAAAACAAATAGTTTACATTAATGCGTAAACCGTAAACATGGTAGCTGCGAGGGCAATAGCACCCTCCTCTCGGATTTCGAAGTTGAAAGAAAAATAGTCGAACAGTTTTATTTTAAAAAACTAGCCTATTTCGCTTTCGATTTAGCGTTTAAAGGTACCTAGATGATTCTAATATGTGTATCTATTTTAAACAGCACATATCGCCCTATTTTGCAGCTAATCAGCTACCTTTCCTCGAAGGGGGAGAAAATTGCGACAGGAGCGGCAAATCAATCGTAGCCTACAGGCGGCAAATCTTTAAATCCGGCCCTGGTTGCTCTAGTGCGACAGTAATTGAACCAAACAAATACGCAAATTTCTTAATCGAGTGTTAACAGTTTACGAATGTGGATTATATGTCTTTAATTATGCCACAACAGCAGGAACAAAACAAACTAATACAGTAGATTTAAAAGCATTTGATAACATATCAAAATATCAAGATCATTAATGAAAAAAATTAAAATACAACCTATAAAAACATTTAAACGGGAAAATTACAAAACGCACTGGGGCAAATAATTTCACCTAAAAATAGCGCCGTGTACAGGAGACTGGTACACGCTAAATCTGTGACGATCCAAAGTCACACTCTTAAAACAAACGAGCGGTTTTAACTCAGTCTGGGTTAATTTCCACTCCTTTCCGGTGCCGAAAATGCACTTCCCCTAAAGGAGTGGATTTCACTTTTGTTTTAAGAGTGCATGAAGTCACGTAATATGCCGTTATAAATTTGCGTTAGGTGCCAGCTTATGTGCAGGCATCGTCACTTATCCGCGGTTCTAAATCCTTCGCAATAGCCCTCGTGTAGCTTTAGTACAACATTAATTTAACAAAAACAATCCTTCCCCCCCCCGCCCCCCTAAAAAAAATAAACAAATTATAATAACACCACAATTGACAATGGTTATATTGGGGTGGGGGATCACAAGAATATTAAAGCGGGCAAAATAATTGAATTTAATTCACAACCATTCCATTACTCAAACTAATTAAAAAAAGTTACACCACAGTTCTACATTTGGCGCAGTTGGCGCATCAGAATGCGGCAACCTTGGCTGGAATTGAGCGAGCGTTGGCGGGCTGTTCAGAAGCCGTGTGCCGGGGATTCGGGCGCGCGCTTTTTGGTTTGTTTCGGATCGGATTGCTCCCCGAGTACTCGGGGCTGACAGCAACATGGCCGAGGCGGACGAGGGCGGCTCCGAACAGGACGATGTCTCGTTCCTGCGGACGGTGAGTGGACGCGAGTTGCCATCGTCTTAAACGGGTCTTAGATATATCAAGAAAAAATTTCGGCTTTTAATTTTCAAAGATTTAATTTTAGAATTATATTATTTTCCAAGGATTAAAAACATTTTTATTCTTAAAATCTTTAGCACATAATGTTTTCTAATAATATTCATAAATTATGTAATGTATAACGTAAAAATGTATAATTTTGTGTATGTTTAAAATAATTGTATTAATTTTTTAATAATCCTGTATGATTCTAATTATTAAGAAAAACTAGAGTTTCTAAATTTAGTATGATTTTGGTTATAGAATAAAATTATTTTCTAAAAATGAAAATATTTTATCTTAAAAACCAGCAGCACAGAATATAAGGTAATAAATAAAAAAAAGTGAGTTTCAAACATTAATCATTTTTAAACTTTGGACGTTAATAAAAATATTCGATTGCTGATTCTAATAGTTAAAGCTAGTAACTCAGCAATTCTTGATAGTTTTTCTCATTCTGCCATTTTTTAGTATGTATGTGTGTGTAGAAAAGGGTTAATTGAATTTAACGTTAAGGGGGAATGGGCGCGCTGGACGGCGGGTCTCCAAACTCAAGTGCCTCAGTGTTAATCCAATGGAGAAAAAAATGATTTTCTTTGCCACATTTCTCCGGCTGTTTTGAATATTTTTACAAACGGTTTTTTTAATGATAAATGTAGCTGACTTACAGATCCCGACAATCCCACTTTTTGAACGAATATTTTTTTTTTAATATTCAATAAAAAATTTTACACAAAATTTTAGAAGCAATTTCAAAAAGTGGGATTTTAGAGACCTGTAAGTTATATACATTTATCATTTTAAAAAATCCGTTTGCAAAAATATTTAATGCAGCAGGAGAAATGTAGCAAAGAAAATAGTTTGTCCCCCATTGGATTAACACTGGGGCACTTGAGTTTGGAGACCCGCGGTCCAGCGCGCCCATTCCCCCTTAACTATCAACCTTTTGAATTAAAATTAAACGTAAAGAAACATTTTACCCACAATATATCATGATATCTAATACAAATTTGCTGTAAACATAAACTAGTTTAAATAAGCAACAAGTGTTGATAGATGCATCTGTCGTAAACAATGGAAAAACATTTTTCCTTCAAAAAAAGTTCTCAAAATTTTATAATGTGTATAAAAAGATGGCTTTTATAATTTCATTTTTATTTATAATTTTGTTTTACTTTTTTACTGTGTTTTTTTTGCTTGATTCTGCAAATATTACATTTTAATTCAGTCCATCAAATTTTCAGGGCGAATTTGAATGTTAGAGATTTCACCCATTTTATTTCGTTAAATTGACTTTCCTAGCCAAAATGGTTTAAGTTCATGGAAACATATCTATATTTTTTATACATAAAATATGCTGGTCTACCTTATTTCCCACCAACCTCCGAGAGTACCTTTTTTACTAAATGTCTCAATGTTTGCTTTTTAAATATAACTCATAATAAGAACCAAACAAAGTAAATTTAAATATAGGAATCTCGAAACCTTCTTTTAAAAAATACTTGTTGAGCGTTTTTTGGGGGGATATTTGGGTGTCCTGTACTATCTATGGTTATGTGTAGTATGTGTACAAAAATGTTTTTTAAAAATCATTAATATTCAAAATTATTATGATTGTTTTAAAATAGCATCGTGTCATCATTTTTAAATGCTGACTTGGTTATTATCCTCATTGGACTTCGATGCATTGATTATAATGACAATTTCTTTTTTATTGGGCCCGTGTTTAGGGGCCAGGGTCATCATAACAACCGATAATTCGTTATAAATAATCTGATGATATTTTTCAATTATTTTTCTTATTTCTATGTTATGAAGAGGATTTTGATACCAGACGAATAAAAACTTCGCCAGAAGTTAGAAATTCTGAACTAATGCATTACAGTCCCTGGACAAATTATTAGACTCACTGTATTTTTTTTAGTAATGATGAAAACATACCAAAGAAGGGCACATCATTAAAAAAGATGTCGATATATGTATTAAGTATAGCAGATAGTATTTTCTATTCAATAGCTTAAGTTTAGGAACACAAATGTCAATCTAAAGGCATTTTGTTCATCATTGATTGATACATGAAATCTTGCGGTGCGTCTAATAATTTGTACAGGGACTGTAGTTCCATGGAACTGACCGTCACTTCATTTTTCCGTGAAATAAGACTCTCTTATAGTGGTATGTTTACAGGTGTGTCGGCAAATACTTCCCTTATTTTTTTTATTTCTATGTTATGACGAGGATTTTGATACCAGACGAATAAAAACTTCGCCAGATGTTAGAAATTCTGAACTAATGCATTAGTTCCATGGAACTGACCGTCACTCTATCATTTTACCGTCAAATAAGAATCTCTTTTGGTGGTATATTTACTGGTTTGTCGGCAAATACTTTCCAGTGCGGTTAGATTAGCATTCTTGGCTCGGCCTTCCACCTGACGCAGCTCCGTTGCACTAAAATAGACAACGCCACTGAATGCAGTCGACGGATGCTTTTAATCTCACAGACGAAAAGGCCCTAAAGTTGCATTTGTCATCCATTAATGCTTATTTGCCTCTAGCATATGCACTGTTGTTATACACTTTAACCCACTTATTAGCTTCCACACTACATTTATAACGTAAAAAGTGGAAGGTATTATAATCGTTCAGTCCGTCTGTCTGTCTGTCACCCACTTTCATAGTCCGAACTACAGATGCTACGGACAAGTGTGATGCGTCAAAAAAATTCAGCGCATCGAAATTAGAATACATGGAACATTTCAGAAAAGAATTCGAAGTACTTCAATTATTTTTTTTAAAAAAACTGCAAAATTGAATGCTCATTTAAAAAGCATAGGAATCCATTTTTATTAGAATTTAATCACCATTGCCATTCGAAACAATCGCTCGAGAAACTTTAATTCTTTTAGACAATAAATTAAAATAAATTTATTTTTGCGACATCGATCAGTTTGAAATGACGTCAAATATATTTCATTACGAGATTCTCTGTATGTTGATATGAAATGTTTTCATTCTATTTAAATACATAACATATTTATTCTTTGAAATATAAATTAATTTTTGCAAACGATAAGTAATAATGATTGAATTTTCGAAATAAAATAAATGAAACTAGCCAAATTTAGCATGTAAATGTTTAATATAGAATATCAATGCTGTGTTTGTCGCCTGTTTACCTGTTAAACACAACTGTTGCGTGGAAGCGGGTTAAGTGACAGATTCTGTTACAAACCTACTTGTGTGCCTCTAGTATGTATACTGTATACACTTTAACCCACTTATTATGACTAATTATTGTTATTTTTCGGTAACTTTAACGATTTGTCATCTGTTGAAAAAAGTTAACTATTTAAAGAACAAAAAAATGATTTTATGTTGCATATAATTAAAATTTCCCCCAATTTAATGTATAGTCCTCAATGCAAAGTCTATAAAATTTAATAATTAGTAATTATCGTTTGTTAATTTTTTTAAAAGAATATATATGTTAGATTGCTCACCTTAAATAAACATAAAACATTTCACATCAACCTAAACATTGAAACAACATACAACATAGAAATATCCATCACCTTCAAAACATAACAAAAATAATTTATATTTACATACCATTTTAAAAAAAGCAATATAAAAACCTCGCCTTAAAAAGAAGAATTAGTATTAAAAACGTCTTTATTCATTAATTAATCTCAAAAGTAAATGAAAAATAACGTTTGCTAAAAAAAAGAGAAAGTCTTTTTTTTATTTATTTATTTAGAAAAACACACACAACAGGTTACAACCCAATTACAGTGGTGGGGAAAAGGACAGACATTCAATTGCATAAAATTCGTAGACAATCTTTTTTAAAATCATTAAAAGTTGAAAATAAGTCAAGTTCATTACTAAAAAGATTAAAATTACGTTAAAATCTATAAAGTGGATGATTACTTAAATAACTATTTTTACAGAGTGGTACAACAAATAAATCATTATTACGCAATGGATGACTTTTTACAGAAAAATTGATCAAACACAAAATATATTTCAGGACAATCAACCATATAATTTAAAATTTTATAAAAGAACAACAAAGAAGAAAGATGCCTTCTTGATTTTAATGTGGGCATATGAAACAGACTTTAAAGATTGGATGAGGGGGTATAATGAGGATAATATTTAAATTTTTTGAAATGTAGAAAACGAAGAAAATTATTTTGAACTCTTTCAATTAAGAGATTTTTGTTATTAGATAAGGATTCCAGATAATATTCCGTTACTACAATATTCCGGATACTACAATATCCCGGTTTTGAACGGATAAAAGAACAATAAAGAACAGTTAAAGTTTTTAAGAGGGACTGTCAGTCCCATTGAGCTAATGCATTAGTTTTTGAATCACAATTTCGGCAGAAATATTGATTTTCCATGTTAGCCCTTTTTCCCCGGGTATGGAAATCAACTTAACATCAAAATGAAACAAATTTGAAACGAAAATGGTATCTAGCCATTTAATTATATATTTTTGAAGTTTTAAAATGCCAAAAATATACTGCAGAGGGCGACACTATTTTAAAACTTTATCAATTTATTATTAAATAACCGGATGTTATTTTCTTTTCAATTTTGTTTTAAATTGATGTCATGATGATTCCCATACCTGATGAAAATGGGTTAGCATGGAAAAGCAATTCTTTTGCAAAAGTTGTGATTTCAAAACTAATGCATTAGCTCTATGGGACTGACAATCCCTCTTAAGTTCGAAAAATTTGTAGTTTTACGCTTAATGAAAACAAGTTTACTGTAAGCCTTCGAAATCATAGAATCAATATGAGGAGAAAAATAAAAATCATATCTAAAAATTATACCAAGATCTGTTGATCTGGTGTCTGCTGATGTACCTGTACTGTCTTGCTCCTCTTTCTAAACAAATAGTATGAAAAATCAAAGAATCTCGCTGTAACATATATTTTATGGCGACATTCCAAACAGATTTACATCACAAAAATAAATTTTTTCCACATTTTTTTATTTAATATAAATTAAGTTTCTCGTGCAATGGGGTTGTTTCACGTCGTGGATGGCAACAGCTCCAACGGTTTGTTGTCATTTGTTGCTTGGAATTACTTATGTTTCGGTATTCGAAAATGAGTTTTCTGAAAATATGTTCTTATTAAATTTTTTAAATGCTAATTACTTGCTGTGCTGTTGGTTGTTCAAAAAATTTGTAAAAGAAAGCTTGCATAGAAAGGAAAAATTCATTAATTCAAAACAATTAATACAAGAGCGTTACATCATTGGAAACATCCCCATTGTTGTAAGTAACCATGATGATTTAATTCAATTAAAATGGCCTTCTTAGTATTTTTTAAATGAGTTTTTTTTAAAACAATTTCTTTGATTTCGAATTTTTTTTCTGAGATTTTTAATGTCTCCTTTCGATGAATTTTAGGCGTATCACACACATCACTTGTGTGTAGCATTTGTAGTTTGGGCTATGAAAGTGGGTGTCGGAGAAAGAGTTCTAACCTTTTTTTCCTTAAATAATCGGTTCATTTTATTTTACTTTTCATCGATTATTAGTGTATATAGGAAGACGGCTAAATACAAATAATGGATTATTTGTTCGAAAATTGTAAATAATTTTTCCAAAAAAATATTAAGAATAACGATGTTATATATTGATAAGTTGTTTGTATTTTTTGAGCATCAATTTCAATAAATATGTATTCTTTGAACTGCAAACTAATTTAGCGAACGATAAAGAGCTCTTATTCGAACTCAGAACAGATCTCGCTCTTTTAAGTGCATTGTTTAAGAAGTTAGTTATTTTTGTGTTGTTGGAGGCGCGCGTCTAAACATAGGAAGGGAGAGGATCGCCGCATTTTTAGATCTCAGGAAACGTCCTTGAAGAAGGCAAAGACTTCTCTCTGACACTGAGAAGGGGTCAAACACAGCTGATTATACCCAAATCACGTGGGTTTGCCGAGACGAGCTGACGTGTTTAACGAATGGGAGCGCTTCAAACTGGACCGCGGGTCTCCAAACTCAAGGGCCTCAGTGTTCATTCAATGGGGGGAAAAAACTATTTTCTCTGCCACATTTCTCCGGCTGTATTGAATATTTTTACAAACGTTTTTTTAATAATAAATGTAGATAACTTACAGGTCTATATAATCCCAATTTTTAAAATTACTTCGAATAACTTTTGTAAAATTATTTAATGAAAATTAAAAAAAAATATTCGAACCCATTTCAAAAAGTGGGATTGTCGGGACCTGTAAGTCAGCTACATTTATCACATAAAAAAATCCACTTGTAAAAATATTCAATGCAGCCAAAGAAATGTGGCAGAGAAAATAGTTTTTTCTCCATTGGATTAACACTGATGCACTTTGCTTTGGAGACCCGCAGTCCAGCGCGCCCATTCCCCCTTACCTATCGGATAACTTTCAAGAAAACGATCATAAAAGTGCCAATTTTTTTATCCCTGAAATTGGTTTAAAAATATGTGTACAATAACAAAACGCATATATTCACCTTTAATTTGTTCTTAGAAACTAAAAAAAAATCTAGGAAAAACTCTTATTCATCAAGGAAAAGCCAAAAACTTCACTCCGCCATTTTTCTGGGAGCGAGAAAGAATGGGGTTAATGATGTAGTTATTAATCGAAAAAATTTAAAGCTTTTTTTAATTCCAAAGATTTTTAAAAAAAATTAAATTAAGTATTTATATCGTGGAGATTTCCGCCCGTCCGTCTATACTCCCTTTTCCCAACCTTTTGCATCTTCGTACCACTTGACTTTTGAGAAATTTTGGCGTACCACCAGACCTAAATATTTTTATAATATTTACTATTCTAAAGTCTTCAAGGCTTTTTGAATTAAATTTCTGAAAAACTTCAATTTAATAGTTAAATATTTTTATTTCTAACATAGCTTATAATAAAGGAGAAATAAAAAGCTAAAATGGCATTGATTTACAGTTTTATTTATTACACTGGTCTAAAAACATACAAATAAAAAATTAGTACAAACTCAGCAAAAAATTAATCATCATATAAAATAAACTTTTATAGTCTTTAGTGCAAAACTTGATGTTGTTTGCTTGTGATTCCAATATCAACATTAGGAGTAATAGAACTTATCTTTACTCTAAGTAATCTTCTATCACACAAGTACCAAATGACTCGTAACAAATGGCATAAAAAATAGTAGCATCATGTTGATCACATCACTCACGCGTACCACCTGACATTTTCTCACTGGTGGTACGCGTACCACCGGTTGGGAACCCCTGCTCTACACAAATATGTTTCTGAGGCACACAATTGAAACCTTATCCATTGTTAACGATCTCCGTAAAATGACAAGTCTTTCATGTCTTCTAGACGAGTCTCTTTCCCAATTCACCTCAAATGCCCTTTAGTACGTATGCAAGTGCAATCGTGTGCAAACGCCACGTGTGCATCTGCAACGGAATCGTGGCAATGTATGGCAACAACTTTTTCCCCACTTCCTGGTAGAAACAAGAGGTTTGTAACAGAATCTGTCACTCAGCCCGCTTCCACACAACATTTGCGTTCAACAGGAAAAAAAAGGCGCCAAACACAATATTAATTCGATTATAAACATTTACACGCTAAATTGGGCTAGTTTCATTTATTTTATTTCTTCAATAATTATTCACTAATTATTATTGTTTGCAAAAATTAATTTATATTTCAAAGAATAAATATGTAATATTCCTCTTCTAAAATGGAACCAAAACATTTCATATCAACATACAAAAAAAGAATCCCTTAGTGAAATATATTTAATGTCGTTTCAAACTGAGTGATGTCGCAAAAAAATTCTTTTAATTTATTATTTAAAAGAATTAAAGTTCCTCGAGTGTTGCGATTGGCAATGGTGATTTAATTCTAATGAAAATGGCTTCTTATGCTTTTTAAATGAGCATTACATTAATGAGCATTAAAGTACTTCGAATTCGACTTTTCAATGTCTTCTAATTTCGATACACTGAATTTTTTTTGACGTATCACACTTGCCTGTACTGTAGCATTTGTAGTTTGTACTATAAAAGTGGGTGACAGGCGGACAGACAGACGGACTGAGAACGATTATAATACCTTCCACCTTTTACGTTATAAACGTACTGCGGAAGCTAAAAGCAGGTAAATCGGTAATTGTTACGGTTTCTATCACTTCCGTCGCATGTGGACTTTGCCATATGGCCGTAAGAACAGCGAAAAATTACCGGTATAACGGGCCTTTGTCTTTTTATAACACAATAACAATCCCATTTAACCCTTTCTTTTCCTGATATCAAAATCGCTCATATCATTTATTCAGGGGCCTTTTTTTTTCACTTTTACCACAAAAAAGAGCGGTAAAGCCCCATTAGTGCTCGTCGGTCGAAAGGGAAACCGTTGTTTTAAAAGAACTGTTGTTTTCTGTTTCACTTTATCTAGAATACAGTCCCTGGACAAATTATTAGACGCACTATATATTTTTTTTAAAGTAATTTTATGTTTCTTAAGAATTTTTATGCAATAATGGTATATTTAAACTACAATATTATTGATTTTTATTTAAAAGAATTGTTGTAGACTACATATTTGTATTTATTTTAAGATAATTATAAATAATTATGATTAAGATTAATTTATATTAATTACTTATTATAAGATTATTTATGTGTGGAATCATCCTCCTCAAATGCAGGAGACAGTACAGTCTTGCATTAATAGCATGCCGCGCAGAATTAAAGCTTTGATAGCGGCTAAAGGTGGCTCAACTCAATATTGACTTTTACTAACATTCATTTCACTTTTCTTTAAAACTTAATAAACTTATGCTTTTCTAAATGAATGCTTTTTTATTGATGTCCAATAAATCGGTAATGGATTGGATAATATAAAAAAACAAATCAATTTAAAATAATAAAACGGTACAATATCACCCGGTAATTAATATTTTACATGAAATCTTGCAGTGCGTCTAATAATTTGTCCAGGGACTGTATATACGAAGAAGGGCGTTACCAGAAATGATGCAGGGGGGGGGGGGGGGCACAAAAGTTAATGGTTCTAATTTACCAATACATTTATAATTAATACAGATGAGTTGTTAAAACTGAATAATTTAATGATGGCATTATAAGATAATTTTGGGGTTTGGCCGACGTAAACAATTATTTTATGGACGGATGGTTTGGGAGTTTTACAGCGTTGGAATGATGGAAAAGGGCCAAGGCATTTAAGTCATAACAAAATGTGATAATGTATTTTTTTCTGTCTGAATTTTATTTTTTTTTTAAACTAACATATTTACTTATAAAATCAGTTCAGTATTTGGTTTATTTTTAAAGAAATGACCGAAAAATCATTTCGAAAAAAAAAGTTGAATATATATTAATACAAATTTATTATTCATAAAATTTTAAAATTTACAATCATTTCTAGAAAAGACTGATGCACAAATTACGGTAAAGCCGTGTCTAACGCTGGGAAGGAGTGACGCTTTTTTTAAATGTTTATTTTTTTTTTTATTTTATTTTATTTTATTTTATTATTTATTTTATTTTATTTTATTTTATTTTATTATTATTTTATGATTTATTTTATTTAATTATTAATTTAATTATAATTTATTTTTTATATTCATTATTTTATTTTAATTTATTTTTATAATTTATTTTGTTTATTATTTTAAATATTAATTAGTGTGGATTTATTCTGTGATTGGCCAATCACTTATTTACCTATATAGGGAACGCATATACGTATACAGACGCATAAACCCGTCACTTGAATGTCAGGTTTCCCAGCAACACACACAATTTTTTAAAATATTATAAATTTTGCAATTTTACTACATTTTAAAATTTAATTTCACGGAACAGTCAATTATAATCATAGATATCATAATTAAAGTATTAGATTGGCTGATCACGTGACCTCCAATGCTAACGACGGGACGCGCATGGAGGCCAAATAGGTGGGCATAATTGCCACTGTTGCTGCCACTTTAAGGAGAAAAATACTACGAAAAATACCATTTAATTCTAAATTTACAAAAAAAAAAAAAATACTAGAAAGGTTTAAAGTCACTAAAATATTCCAAAATGCAGCTAGTATTTTTACGAATTTTTTTGTAATTTTAGAATATTTTCAAATATAAGTTAAAAGTTTAGTTATAAAGTTTAAGAGTATATTAGGTATTTAGATAATTCTCAAATTAAAAAAAAAATATCGGACAAATACGAGCTGCATTTGGTATCCTTTTAGTGACTTTAAATCCTTTTCTAGTATTTTTCTTTTGTAAAGTTTATATTAAAATGTTATTTTTCGATATTTTTTTTCCTTAGAAGTGCAAGCAACACTGGCATTTGCCTTAAAAGCTACATGCGCTCCCGGTCGTTATCATTGGGAGTGTCAACGTGATATTCAGCCTAGATTAATACCTTTAATTTATTGATATCTATGATTATAATAATCTACTACAGAAATAATATTTAAAATTTCGGTTGAAATGTTAAATTCATGCAGTGAAAAACAGTTTACTCTGATTTTGATTCCCCTCTTGAGTATAATGGGTAGTAAATAACAAGTTGGTTCCCTGCTTCGCCTCCCGGCGCGGCGGGGAAGTTACCTTTACGGGGCGTGGAGAGATATCAAGGCAAATCAAGCAAACACGTCTTCGCAGCCGGGGTCGGCCAGACGGTTGGCCGCCGGCCAAAGCATCGATCTACGCGGGCCCATCTCATTACTGGGTAGGCCCGGGCCTACCCCATCCCGGTTGGTTAGTTTCGGTTTTTGAAATAACGTCGTACAGGGAGAAATGTTACCAGATTTCCAAGACCCACAATCGGTACATTCTATTTCAGTGGTTCCCAACCTTTTCTGGACCATCGCCTTGTATTGTAGGTTGATTAACATCCATCGCCCCCTTTTAATTTTCATGTTATGTCTAATCATAATTTGAGTTAAAGTGTAACTATAAAACAGTTTCGTAACACTTACTATACCATTTATAAAAACAACCAAAGAGGCTTTATCCCGTCACTTTTAAATAAAATAGAAAAAACTTAAAATACATATTTTTAACATATTTTTAAAGAACAAAAGTGAAATAATTAACTAAGATATTTTTACTGGTTTCTAGAAAATTTAAGAGAGTTGAAACTAAAAATTGGCTGGTTTGGTTATGGTTGGAGAATGGTTTTACTGTACAAAGGTACAACATTATTTTAATTTTCCCCCTTTGAATACTCATCGCCCCCTGATCGCCGCTCTAGTATTTTTTTTTGCCCCCTTGATAACACAAATCGCCCACTTGGGGGCGATCACCCCCAGGTTGGGAACCGCTGTTCTATTTCTACCCTCCATCCCCTCACCAACATTTTTTAACAAACGGTATAACCAATAATAAACAACTTATATGTGGGAAATGCATTATCCTTATTGAAATCAAACATATAAGGAGTAATAAGCATTTTAAGGTCCTTTTAACGTTTTAAACAAAGAAGTATTTAAGAATTTTTTAAAATAAAATCTATATTTTATTTACATTTCTCCAGTTTTTTACTGTAACAAAAAGCTGGATTTTTTGGCAGGACAGTGAGACAGAAACGGGGCGTCTGGTCGCATTAACCAGGAGTTACACACGAAGTTGCCAGAATAAAATCGTAACTAATACGGTATATTAATAAAACGGTACATTTCAGTTAAATACAGTTTTGTCCCATAAAATGTTGCTTTTAAAATTGAGAAAAAGAAATCGGTCACCCTTTTGCAACTCGAAAACCCAACCTTTAAGTTACATGTGAAGTGTCATACCAACTCGGCCACAAGATATCTCGAAGGATTGAATACAAAAGATGCAATGTTGATTGCGCTAACATGGACGTAATTTAGACTTTCAGTCAAGTGACGAGGCCGATTCCTGAGTTGGCATCCAACGCCAATTTATTACGACATCGTACACTCTTAAAACAAAAGAGTGAAATCCACTCCTACAGGGGAAGTGCATTTTCGGCACGGAAAGGAGTGTAAATTAACTCAGACTGAGTTAAAACCGCTCGTTTGTTTTAAGAGTGTACGTGGATTAGGACCAGGGCAGATTTATAGTGCACCAGTCTCATATACATTGCGCTATTTATTGTCGCTATTATTTTTTCCCCAATACGTTCCTTTTCTTAGGATGGCTAAGACAAGGACAGAACCTGCGAAAAAATTTATTTTAATTAATTTTTAATGTCATTAATTTTTCGGCAGTTAGAAGTAAAGGAGAAAAAAAGTTATGTTTGAAACCACTTTTATTTATTCTCATATTTTACGTCATAAATCCGATTACATTTCCACTTATTTTAAGATGTGGAATTTCGTTTCAATTCCATAAACAAATTTTATTCCAAAATCAAAAAAAACAAAGACTATTTTTACAAAAAATTAAACAAAAAGCCTATAAAATCACATTACTTGTTTTTCACTTCCATCAACTTCGGATAAATAGGAGATTCATTCGAGAAAACACATTAAACAAGTGAATAAATAACCCTTCGGGAGAGAGTGGGAAAAATGACAAGAATAGCTGCCAAAAGCAAAAAGAGCCGCCATTCAAGAAATGCAAAAAAATGTCTCACGCAAAAACATTTCGCTTCAAAGGTTGGATGAAATTGTAACCGACGTTTGCGTTAAAAACTGTTTTGAACCAATTAATATAAAATTTATTTATCAATTATTATTTATTTGCGTTTGAAATAACATTTAATTAATTAAAAAAAATTAATTTAATCTCACCACAAACCAATCACACTATTTTCTAGTTTAGCCATTGTTTAAAGCAGGATTTTTAAGAAAACGACCATCCATAGTTCTTTCTTGGGGGAAAATTCTGTTTTTCTACCTCCACATGCCTCCATTAGTCTTCATTATTTTTTATTTTAGCTTCCACACTACGTTTATAACGTAAAAAATGGAAGGTATTATAATCGTTCAGTCCGTCACCCATTTTCATAGCCCAAACCACAAATGCTACGGACAAGTGTGATACGTCTAAAAATTCTGCGCATCGAAATTAGAATACATTGAAAATTTCAAAAAACAATTCGAATTAGTACTTCAATTATTTAAAAAAAACTGCAAAATTTAATGCTCATTTAAAAAGCATAAGAAGCCATTTTTATTGGAATTTAATCACCATTGCCATTCGCAACAATCGCTCGAGAAACTCTAATTCTTTTAGACAATAAATTAAAATAAATTTATTTTTGCGACATCGATCAGTTTGTAATGACGTCAAATATATTTCACTACGAGTTTTTTATATGTTGATAAGAAATGTTTTAATTCTATTTAAAAGCGAGGAATATTACATATTTATTCTTTGAAACATAAATTATTTTTTTGCAAACGATAAGTAATAATTATTGAATTTTCGAAATAAAATAAATGAAACTAGCCAAATTTAGCATGTAAATGTTTAATATAGAATATCAATGCTGTGTTTGTCGCCTTTTTATCTGTTGAACACAACTGTTGTGTGGAAGCGGGTTAAGTGACAGATTCTATTACAAACCTAGTTTTTATTTTCTAATCCAAATCAATCAAAATAAATCAAATGTCCCTTACTACATTTTGAAACCAATCAAAAGAGATGCTTCCGTTTATAAAAGATGCCAAAAAACATATGTGCGTGCTGTTGGTTGTTCTTGAATTCTTGACTTAACACTTGACGCCGTGCTTTACGTTTTTTGAAGAGTGACGTAAGGGGAATGGGAGCGGCAGCCGGGTCTCCAAATGGAAGACTTGTCTCCATTTCTGTTTGGAGACCAGACTACCGCTCCCATTTTTGTTTGCTGTAACAAATTGGTTTGTGCAAACGATAAGTAATAATGATTGAACTTTCGCAATGAAATAAATGAAACTAGCCAAATTGAGCATGTAAATGTTTAATATAGAATACCAATGCTGTGTTAAACACAACTGTTAAACACAACTGTTGTGTGGAAGCGGGTTAAGTGACAGATTCTATTACAAACCAAGTTTTTATCTTCTAATCCAAATCAATCAAAATAAATCAAATGTCTCTTACTACATTTTGAAACCAATCAAAGGTGATGCTTTCGTTTATAAAAGATGCTAAAAAACATATGTGCGTGCTGTTGGTTGTTCTTGAATTCTTGACTTAACACTTGACGCCGTGCTTTACGTTTTTTGAAGAGTGACGTAAGGGGAATGGGAGCGGCAGCCGGGTCTCCAAATGGAAGACTTATCTCCATTTCTGTTTGGAGACCAGACTACCGCTCCCATTTTTGTTTGCTGTAACAAATTGGTTTGTGCAAACGATAAGTAATAATGATTGAATTTTCGCAATGAAATAAATGAAACTAGCCAAATTGAGCATGTAAATGTTTAATATAGAATACCAATGCTGTGTTAAACACAACTGTTAAACACAACTGTTGTGTGGAAGTGGGTTAAGTGACAGATTCTATTACAAACCTAGTTTTTATTTTTTAATCCAAATCAATCAAAATAAATCAAATGTCCCTTACGACATTTTGAAACCAATCAAAAGAGATGCTTCCGTTTATAAAAGATGCTAAAAAACATATGTGCGTGCTGTTGGTTGTTCTTGAATTCTTGACTTAACACTTGACGCCGTGCTTTACGTTTTTTGAAGAGTGACGTAAGGGGAATGGGAGCGGCAGCCGGGTCTCCAAATGGAAGACTAGAGCTAATGCATTAGTTTTGAAATCACAACTTTGGCAAAATAATTGGTTTGCCATGTTATCCCATTCTCACCAGGTATGGGAATCATCATAACATCCATTTAAAACAAAATCGAAAAGAAAATAACATCTGGTTATTTAATTATTAATTAATAAAGTTTTAAAATAGTGTCGCCATCTGCTGTAATTTTTGGCATTTTAAAACTTCAAAAATATATAATTAAATAGCTATATAACATTTTCGTTTCAAATTTGTTACATTTTAATGTTATGTTGATTCCCATACCTGGGGAAAAAGGGCTAACATGGCAAAGCAATACTTCTGCGGAAGTTATGATTACAAAACTAATGCATTAGCTCTATGGGACTGACAATCCCTCTTAACATTTGACTTACCAACCGTGCTTTACGTTTTTTGAAGAGTGACGTAAGGGGAGCGGCAGCCGGGTCTCCAAACCGAAGTCTCCATGTTAATCAAATGGGAAAAAATAATTTTCTAAGGCACATGGTTGTATTGAATATTTTTACAAACTGCTTTTATCATATGACAAATGTAGCTGGCTTACAGGGCTCTTCAATTTCACTTTTTGAAATGGGTTCGAATATTTTGTCGTACAATTATTATATTGTCGTTAAATTAAAACAAGTAGGTTTGTAACAGAATCTGTCACTTAACTCGCTTCCACATATTTGTGTTTAACAGGAAAAAACGCGCCAAACACAACATTAATTCTATATTTAACATTTACAAGCTAAATTTGGCTAGTTTCATTTATTTTATTTCGAAAATTCAATAATTATTACTTATCGTTTGCAAAAATCAATTTATATTTTAAAGAATAAATATGTCATATTCCTCGCTTTTAAATAGAATGAAAACATTTCATATCAACATACAAGGATTCCGTAGTGAAATATATTTGACGTCATTTCAAACTGATCGATGTCGCAAAGATAAATTTATTTTAATTTATTGTCTAAAAGAATTAAAGTTTCTCGAGCGATTGTTGCGAATGGCAAATGTGATTTAATTCTAATAAAAACAGGGCCTTTAGCTATTTGTAATTCAAAGTTTTAAACGCCAAAATTAACTATTTTCATTAATCTTCTTTCTCAGATTTAATAATTAGACTTTATCGTTTGCTAAATTTGTTTAAAGTTCGAATATATGTAAGAATAATTATGTAATCTTTTTAATAAATATTTTTGTCGCCACAATTTCCCATTTACATTTCTTTCGAAAATTCACTTATTTATAGTTTGTTAAATTAATTTACAGTTCAAAAAATATATAATTTGTACAATTGATGCTTTAAAAATAAAAGCGAAACTTAGCATATTTTTTTTATGCCAAGTTAGAATTCTCTATGCATCTTTCTTCATACATATATATAGAACCATTAAAAGAACTCTATTGTGATAATACAACAATCCAAACCGAATTATATCACATAAATAAATATTTTTTCAAGTGTGTTTATTTTTATTTTAACAAAAGTTTCTCGTACGTTTAACGAAATGGCAACAGTGAAAATATGGAATAAAAATGGAATTTGCATGTTATTTCAATGTAGATTAAATTTTTAGTTATTTAAATTTTAAATAAGCTTCTAGTTTAAATTTTTTAATGAAATTTGGCATGTAACCAAATCTGATTTTTTGCTTCAAAATGACGTATCCCACTTGTCTGTGGGACTTGTGGATGACAACAGTGAAAATATGAATAAAAATAGAATTTGCATGTTATTTCAATGTAGATAAAAAAAAATTTAGTAATTTAAATTTTAAATAAATTTCTAATTTAAATTTTTTAATGAAATTTGGAATGTAGCCTAATCTGATTTTTTGCTTTAAAATGACGTATCCCACTTGTCTGTGGGACTTGTGGTTCTTTCTGTGAAAGTGGGTGACAGACAGACGGACAGACAGACGGACTGAACGATTATAAAACCTTCCACTTTTTACGTTATAAACGTAGTGTGGAAGCTAAAATATATTCGAACCATTTTCAAAAAGTGGAATTATAGAGCCAGCTACATTTATCATATGATAAAAACCGTTTGTAAAAATATTCAATACAACCGAAGTCATGTGGCTTCGAAAATTATTTCTTTACATTGGATTTACACAGAGAGTAGATTTCTGTTTGGAGACCAGACTACGGCTCCCATTTTTGTTTGCTGTAACAAATTGGTTTGTGACAGTAAATGCCACTTTAAACCACCTCGTTTCATATATAAAGTATCCATATTTGATAAATGTTAAGTATTTTTAAAAATATAATAAAAAGAGCTTTTATTCTATTAAATTAACAAGGCATCTGCACTTCTCTGTGAAAAAAAATCTTTCTCGTATTTAACTTTGGTAAAAAAGCGTCGCAAAAAAATTTTATTCGGTAAGAAACAGCAATATTAAATAAAATTTTATAAATGAGAAGTATAATTTGCACATTGCATGCTAATAACTCGTATAAAAAAATACTCACTTTAATTCGATTATTATTTTAAAACTATAAACGTAAAAACCAAATTGCATGATTAAAACACAAATGTTTTATTTTGAAATCAAATTATGAATTTGAAATATTATTTTTAAAGCAACGCCCACCACCAATTAAGTTTAATTAATTGGGTAAAACAAAAATTTGGTACTAGATAATAAAATGAATTAAATGGCTTAAAAAGATAATTAAATGAGTGTGCAGTTTTTCGAATAAATGTTTAATGTAATGTATCTTATGTATTTTCATCAGAAATTAAGATTTGACTCGCAGCATTGTTTTTAAGAGCTTTTATTTTACGAATCATACTTGTTTGTGGCGGTTGTGGGAGTTAGGGCTGTAAAAAAATATATTTTTATTATTGCTATCATATTAAAGTTAATTAATTATTAATTATTAAAAATTAATTATTACTATATATTTAAAGTTATTTATTTGATAGCTAATAGTAAGCTAATACATGTAAACAACCCTATTCTAGGATTTTATTGTGGGTTTAGGTTGGTTGGTAGACATATATATTCAGGTTTGTGTGCTTGGTCAGCGACCCGCTTATAAACCTTCGTCAAGTAAGACAGACACAACACACACACATAAGTGGATCCATCTCATTTTTAGAGACAGAGGCCAACTAGAGGATCCCCAGAATTGGCTTGTCACCCCCAGAGGTATTGATTTGGTATGGGAACTTGGAGGACTTTCGGACCCAACAGATTTAACGAGCACGTACTCCGCATATACTCGGTAGGTCTTCAGTGGTACCGGGACTCGATCGCAGGACCTTCCGATCCCGAGACCGAGACGCTGACCACTAGGCTCACTACGGCCCGTGGGTTTAGGTGATTTCTTCATTGATGGTTCTGTTGATTGCAAATGTGCATATTTAAGCTATTTCCGTGAATTATAACTATGGTGGTTGTTCAAGGCCATCGTACTAGAGCTACATATTAGGTTTTTTTTTCATTTTTTCGCCAAATACGTTGCCAAACTCGCCAAATCCTTACCTAAACGCGCCAAATGATTTTTTTTTATTTATAAGCTGGTTTGTTGTTCGAAGGCCATTGTGCTAGAGCTGTATAATAAGAGTGCTTGTAGCTATAACTCTTTTCTCGGCAAATTCTTACCGAAAATGCTCCAAATGAGCTAAAAGGTTTTATATGTTTATGAGGGAAATTACGATGACTTTTATGCGTGCATCTTATAGCGTATTTTTATTTTGGATTTGTAAGGTAGTATAAGTAACATGATTTTATACTTTGTAATGAGCGGAAACAATAACATAACCTTATTATTCGAGAATGGATTAAATGGTACATATACTTGGATCGATTACAATTTTTTTAGTCCGTGCTAAGAACGGGTATTTATTTGCTATAAGTGGTTAATAAAGCTAATATACATTTAATTATTGAAACATAATGTATACTTTCGAATGCTTAATTAAACTTTTTACTTTCACTTACCTAATATGAAATATAAGGTAATGAAAGTATTGGGATGGGGTCGAAAATCCAAAATGAAGATTTTGCGTTTTATACATGTTTTTGGAGGTTGATGGGATTCCGAAAAAGTTATTTTTTAACATTAGTCCGTCTGTCTGAAACCGCTCTACAACTCGAATTAAAGAGCTATGGACTTCAAATTTCGTACACGAGTTCCTAGGAAACGTGGGGACTGGGGAGCCCAGTCAGTTGCATTCGCCTAGCATACGAAAGGTCCCAGGTTCGGGTCCGGGCATCGCCAAAATAACTGCCGACCTATAAACGACCCGTGCAGCCAAAAATGTCCGACGAATAATACCCCGAGTAGAGGGAGTGCACGTTAAATATGCTTCAAAGCCCCAACGCTGCGTACGATTTCGCCCTTAACGGTTGCGTTGGGTGCCTACTCAGGTGTCGGCTCGTCACTTGACTGTGGTTCTAAAATACGCCCGTCGCCAATAGCCATCGTGTAGCTCTAGTGCGACGATAATTCAAACTAAACTAAACTAAACCTAGGACCCGTGAAACGTCATAACAAAGTTTTCGAGAAAATGCGCATGACCTAAGGGCCATAGAACTAAATTTTGGTTTTAAAGGTATTGCTGAAAAACGAAAAGAGATACAGATTTCAAATTTGGTACACCAGTTCCCAGTACCTCTTGAACAACATAACAAGTTTTTTTTAAAAAAATCGCTGCCATATATTTTTTTTTACGTTTGTAAGTTATTGAAATTACTTTGTACATAATTTCCTTTTGTATTGATTTGTTGAATGGTAGTTGAAAGTCGTTTGGTGTCACACACCCCTAGTTTTTTATTACTCAGTAAGGGGATACGGTACCCAAAACATTATTTCTAGAAATAATAATATAAACTTGTAAATTATAGTGGTTTTATACAATGTTCACTTTAAATAAACATTTTCTAGCAATAAAAGTAGTTTTTCATTTTTTTTTAAGTCAAAATTTCGAACCTTTTTTAAAACGCTACTCCTCTTTTTCAATTTTGAGAATAACTCCACCAAACTTTTATAGTTTGTTTGTAGAAATATTTGTTTAAGAACTGTGCATGGATTTTAAAATGTGAGCTACAGTTAAAAAGTAACATGAAATTATACTGAAAATCACAAAAAATTACAAATTATTGAATTCAACATTTTAAAAAAACAACTATACATAGTAGACCTTATTCTATGTACAATTTTGTGCACCATTTATATAAGAACACAGGTTAAAAACTTCGCCTTAGGGATTTATTAAACACAAGAATTGAGAAATGCGAAACAGAGAAAACAGGTTGAAAGCAAACGAAATACGTATGCAAAATTATAGGAATGACTCCAGAAACTATTTAATAACTTTTTTCTACAAAAGATATCATTATGAAACTTTCAGTAAATGTTTAGAAAGATATTGTGAATAATAAGAAGTAAAAACTGAAAAATCAATATTTAGACCAATTTTTGGGTACCGTATCCCCTTAAAAAAAACCCTTTTTATTAGTCCCTTTAAATCTTGTTTACATTAAGAGTCAAGTAAAAATAAAGTGTCTCTAAACTACTACTACTCTGTAATATCAATCCAATCCCTTATTCACAACTAACTACACAATTAATAACGGCTGTTTTTGGAAACACGCCAAAGTTGCACCAAAATAGGCGCCGTCAACTATAGTGTGTAAGGAAGGGGGATTGTTATTGTTACAAGAAAATATAAAATTAAAAAAGTAATTACATTAACTAATTACTTTAAGGGGGAATGGGCGCGGTGGACCGGGGGTCTCCAAAGCAAAGTGCATCAGTGTTAATCCTATCGAGAAAAAAAATATTTTCTCTGCCACATTTCTCCGGCTGTATTGAATATTTTTTTGCTAATGTAGTAATAAATGTAGCTGACTTACAGGTCCCGACCTTCCCACTTTTTGAAATGGGTTCGAATATATTTTTTTATTTTCAATAAATAATTTTACACAAAATATTCGAAGCAATTTCAAAAAGTGGGAAGATAGCGACCTGTAAGTTATCTACATTTAATTATTAAAATAACCGTTTGTAAAAATATTTAATACAGCAGGTGAAATGTGGCAGAGAAAATATTTTTTTCGCCATTGGATTAACACTGAGGCACTTGAGTTTAGAGACCCGCGGTCCAGCGCGCCCATTCCCCCTTAATGACAAAATGGGCTCTTTCGTCTTGAGTGGCAATAGCTCCTGTGATATTATTTTCATTCTTGGTCCTTGCTGTTTTGGTATTCTAGAAACTGAGTTGGGTAAAAAAAATTTCCATTTAAGCTCATGCTTTTTCTGTGTTCGTGAATCACGTAAAATTGCTCTGTCCTACAATTTCGCTTAATTTCTCCGCTTAAGGGGATACGGTACCCAAAACATTATTTCTAGAAATAATATTAACATAAACTTGTAAATTACAGTGGTTTTATAAATGTTCACTCTAAATAAACATTTTCTAGCAATAAAAACAAATATTTACAAGTAGTTCTTTTATTTTTTTAAATAAAAAAGTCAAAATGTGAACTTTTTTAAAACGCTACTCCTCTTTCAATTTTGAGAATAACTCCACCAAACTTTTTTATAGTTTGTTCTTGTTCTTAGAACTATTTGTTCAAGAACTGTGCATGAATTTTAAAATGTGAGCTACAGTAAAAAAGTAACATGCATTTACACTGAAAATCACAAACAAATATTACAAATTATTGAATTCAACAACAAATATCCTCCAAACCAAGTGTTACTAACTGCATTAACGTTTTGGTAATGATCTGCATACTTGAAATTTAATGCCAATTTTCTCGTTTTCACCTTTTTGTCACTTAGCACGTTTTTCCACTAAGCTCTTCAATTATTTATATTTACATTGGATTTACACAGAGAGAAGACTTCGGTTTGGAGACCAGACTACCGCTCCCATTCCCCCGTCAAGACCAATTTGTTTGCTGTAACAAATTGGTTTGTGACATTAAATGCCACTTAAAAAACCCACGTTTCACAAAAATGTATCAATATTTTGATAGGTTTTTTAAAAAAAATAATAATAAAAAGAGCTTTCATTCTGTTAAATTAACAAGGCATCTGCATTTCTCCATGAAAAAAAAATCTTTGTCGCATTTAATTTTGAGTAAAAAAAACTTCGCAAAAAATTATGCTCGATAAGAAACAGCAATATTTAATAACATTTTATAAGAGAGAAGTATAATTTACACGAGGCATGAAAAAAAACTCGAATGAAAAATGTACTAACTTAAAACCGATAAAGTTAAATAAAAAGCAGGATTAAAAATAAAGTTGCAAGTACAGAACTCTAAATAGAAGCAGATGAAAAAAAATGTACGCTCATTTTGGGAGTTAAATCGAAACAACCAAAGAAATTGCACGAACAGCAAAAATTAAAACAGGATAGTTAGATCCTCTGAAACAACTCCATTATTATATATACTGTGACGACGTATGACATACTATGACGACTGACATACTATGGCGTCATTTCAAACTGATTTATATCACATAAATATTCCAAGTTTTTTTTAGTCAAACAAACCAATAATTTAACTTAATTAATTACATGAATTAGTGTCAATAAAGATTGATCGATATTTTTAATCTCCTCCTCCATACGTCTTAGAAATAATGGAGTGAAATAACACTTTTTTTATGGGGTGATGTTATAATTAATTGGAATCATGCTTCTCCACTATTTAGAATTTAGATTTTCAAGTGCTTAGTTAACAGAAGTCTTTGATTGCAACTTTTTCGAGCAATGTTTATAGGAGTTGACGAATCGCTAGCAAGTCAGAGCACCCTTCTTCCGTTGTTCTTTTTGCTTTCTTCAAGTCGTTCTTTGTTGCCAAGGAGATAAAAATAGTCGAATCTTCTTATATCAGCGACTCATGTGTCTTGTTTAGAACGAAAAAGGAAAAAACACCCTGAGAAATTTGCTGTCCCGTTCTAGTTCAGACAAGACATTTTTGATACCCTAATATTTTTTTCGATCAATATATCAAACTGAGATGAGTGAGTTTTACGTTGTTGATATTCGCGGAAAACACATTTCTCAGATTTTTTCTCTTACGTTTGGAGTGAAACCGAAACAACTATAGTTCCCGCCACCCTTATTTGTTACACTTTAGGGATGGAAAACCGAAAGCGGTTTTTTACCCTCGGTTTTGACTGAAAAAAAAAACTGGTTGTTTCATGAGGCCGGTGTAAACCGGAAACCGGTTTTCTGCGGGGAAAACCGTCTAAAAACCGGAAATCGTTTTTTTTTCAAAAACCGCCATCAGCGTTTTTTTAAAAAAATTATATAATTAAAAAAAAAAATGTTTGTTTTGCACTATGCGGCATAGATAGCAAATGGGAGGAATTAAAACTTTTAAAAGGAAAAGGAAATAGGGATGGAATAATGCAAAGCTTAATAAAAATACTCAAAACGATTAGAAAAACCGGATTAAAAAAAGGAACATTATAATTTTAAATAATAAGAAAGTAAGAATTAGGACGAAAACCTAGAACTTAGTTTTTAACAAAACACTTTAAACATTTAAAATTGACTGTGTAAATTGTGGGTTCTTTTTAAATTCGAAAGTTAAGTTTACAAATGAATTGATTTTTTTCACTTAATTAATAAGAAACTGAAAAAAAAATTGCAAAAAAACGGTTTTCCCATTTTTTTTACATTGAAAAACCGGTTTCGTGGAAACCGGTTTTATAAAACCGGTTTTTAAGGTTCGGTAAAATTTGGTCGGTTTTACCGGAGTTGTAAAAAAACGGTTTTTGAAAAACCGGTGTTTCTGAAAAACCGCCATCCCTAACGTGTTCTAATTTGGTAGGCAGGCGGCGAGTATAATGAAATCGCGGAAGTACAAGGAGGGAAAACTGGAAACTTGCGTTATCTGATACAACCCAATTAGAATTGAATTAATTTGTTTCAAAAAAATAGTTATCCTTTAAAATTAACGCGTTTGATTATTTAGATATTTTTTTAATTATTTTGTTTTCGTGATGACACTTAAAAAGTAAAAAATAAAGCAATTATAAAGTTAATTATAAAACTGTCCACAACACAACATTTCATGCACGGCGTCATAAAGGAATGAACAATTTCATTTTCTATCAAATCTTACTCATTTTCAAACTCCAATGCGTCCAAATTTTCTTCTACTTTTAGAATAACGCAAAAAAAACACCACAAAAAGCAATTAAAAGAAATTATAAAAACCGCCGATTTTTCCTATCGAAATACTATTGTGCACTGTTGGAAGATAAGATTTTATGACAATTTTTAATTTGAAAGACATTATAATACGAGCGAAAATGAAGTATAGGTAAAGAAAAAGCGTAGTTATTCGTATCCGTCATTGTTAGTTCGATTAAAATTTAAAATATACTGTCAAATTTACTCTACTCGATTCTATAATAATATTTCCGATTTTAATTTAATTCTAATGATCCATTTTGCTGTTTACAAATAAATAGAAATGGAAACATTGAGGAATATTTTCGTAAAAAAAGTGTCGTTTATACTGCAAAAAAGGGCCAGGATTCTATCGGAGGTTTAAATAAAACAAGAAGTTCTTAAAGAACTAAAATAGCCTACTTTCCTGTTACTTAATTACTTACTGAAATTCTAATAGGAAAACAACTAGGTTCCTAACAGTAATACCATTAACAATCGTTTCTTCACTAGATTTATACACATTCGAAAAATAAAAATCGCTAAAGACAGCATTCAGCTATAATTTCAACTTCTAAGAGCCAAAATCAACTATTTTTCTTAATATTCTTTCGCAAATTAACTTAATATTATTAATCGTCTGCATGATTTATTTGTAGTACGAAGAATAATTAAATATTTAATAATAACAAAAGTAATGAAACTACTCCAAACTGCATTAAAAAATAAGAAATGTAAATTAAAACTAAGCATAATTGTATGCAAAAAATATGCCTGGCCGTTTCATTTTTTTAGTTCTTTCAAATTAAAAAAAGAAAAGTAGGCTAAAAATAAGCGTGGTTCTTATAATATCCTGATAGGATGGTAACCAGTGATGAAGGGGAACGATTGATAATAAAGTAAAAATTTACATAATAAGCAAGTAACCGATATTAAGGGTACACCCGTACAACGCCGGGTTTATTGAACTAGTGCTCTATATCAAAATATCGCAAATTGCTTCAAAATATGCAACTTCATCATGACATTAAAAACACGAAAGAATACTAAATATAAGGTACTAAAAGGTAAAGCCTAAGTACTGATAATTGTGGAAAGGATAGGATCAGAAAAATACAACTTTTTATAATAAACAATATTCTTTAAGTCATGGTTAAAGTTATTAAACTTTTGTTCATAGTTGTCCATAATTACTTTTTAATTAACAGTAAGGTAATAAATGTAAATAACCAGAGCATGCACATACATTATTTAGTTTACAGTTTCTAATTTTTCCAAGTGCATAAAAGTTCTCAGATAAATCACCCCTGTCAATCAATGGTCATAATTATTGCTTTTCTTTTTGTTTATCTTACCATTTAAATATTGGAATAATGCATACAAGACAAAAGTTAGGGACGCAAGAGTTATTCGAGGACGTGTCAACAGAAGAATAAGTCAAAGTTCAAAGCGAGAATAAAGAATGTAAAACATGTTTGTTTTGAATAACAACTTGTACTACGTTATTGTTTTTTTTATTTATGTAAAACTGTTCTATGTAAAGACCCTTCAGTATCTTATTTAGTTTATGCGCCGGAAATAAACGCTTTAATAAGCATTTTTTTCCCTAAAACTAATTAGTTTTGCCTCTAATTGTTTAAAAATAGGAAATAATTCAAAGTGTTTATTTTGAAAGTATAAAAATTTATTTTTAAGAAAAAAATCTTTTTATTTGATAATAATTTATTGTCAATTAAAGGTTTTTTTTTAATATAAAATTAAATTGACTGAAAATGTAATACGCGATTTTTAATGAAACGTTATTTTATTTATAAAATATTAAAAAATGTTATTTGCTATAGTAAATATTAAACTTATTTTATTTTTTAAATATTTAATAGAAATACAAATATTTATATCCCACAAAATATTTTCTAATTAAAAATAAAAATGCATATATTTTGAAAAAAAAAACAATATTTATATAGATACATATTTTTTTAATTGAATACGGTTACAACCCGGTTATATAATATCATTCAAGGGACTGATGTATATGACGCTAAAAATGAGTAACATTATGAACGAGTTTGAATATTAAGTGTATTAAATCATGTAAAATACGTATTATATACTCACATTAGTAATTTTTTCTTAGTAAGTTATAAATTAACATCTATTAATTTCAAAATTTTTACCCTTCTGTTAAAGTAGTACAGATAAATATTACTTTATGGTTTTTATTCAAAAACCAAGCAAAAATTTCTCCACACAGTATTAAAAATTGGGGTTTCTTTGTTTTGTTGGACGTCATGGTTATATTTTTAGCAAAAAAAAAAACAAATTATGTAATAGAAAAAAAAATCTTGCAAAAAAATGTGCATGCAAGTATGTATGTACATATGTATGTAATTGAATATTGATAATATATTTATTATAACTTTACAGTTTCTATTTAAAAATCAAGCACAAATTTCTATATAAAACTTATTAATAATTGAGGTTTCTTTGTAGGACGACATGGTGTGCCATTTTCAATTGATAATAATCTATTGTCAATTGAAAGTGTTATTGACATAAAATTAAACCGACTTTTAAAATTTAAAGATACGATTATGCAAACATTATTTTAGTCAAAGAAAATATTTAAAAAAATAATTCATTATAGCATATAAACGTATTATTTTTTTTTTAATTTAATAGGAAAACAAATATTTATGTCGAACAATTATTTTTCTAACAAAAAATAAATATTATATTTTTTGCAAAACAATGTACATATATTCAATTTAATATAACTATTTTTACTAAAACTTTAATGTCTTTATTTTATAATCAAGCCCATTTCTCCACCCAGTATTAATAATTGAGGTTTGTTTTGTAGGACGACATGGTGTGCCTTCAGTGCACGGCGACCGGCGAACGAGTGTGCTTGGCGGCCGAGGGATTCGGAAACCGGCACTGCTTCCTGGAGAACATCGCGGACAAGGTGAGTTATAATGGAGAAAAGAGGCGTGACAACCAATAGATCGCTTTGCCCAAACAAACGCTATCGGACAACTATTTGGGGGTATTCTAAAGTGTAGTTTCTGCCAGCTTATATGAAGAGTACAGGGGAAAAACCGCTTAATTTTGTAGAAAACTTTCCTCATCAGGCACCTTTGGCGATGATAGCGAGTAATCGCCTAAACTGGTGTAAGGAAACCAGTTTCTCACTTTCTTGTGCATCTTCTCTCACTGCAACCCTGAAATTCAGTTCCGCGTTTTATTCAAAAGACTGTGTTCATCATCATGTTAAGCTTTAAAAATAAAGTACGATTGATTGAAAATCACGCATTTTTCTAAAACAATTAAGAGAAATTTTAAGATTCGCAAATTAATTGAAAAGTCCTAAACCACGACTACCTACCGAGATTCACGCGATGCACGATTCCGACGCTTGGACCAAGCGAAGAAGAAAGACAGAAACCGGTTTCCTGCCGCCAATGTCGCCAAGCAGACACAATACGGACGACTCCTAATAATCAGCGGGTCTTCCCCTGTACTACTTCATTTGAATCACGCTAAAAGAATAAAATGATGCGTTTCAGCACGAACTAACGTTGAGTGAGCGTTTTTTTTAGGCTTACTAGGGTTACTTTCGGAGGCTTCACTTTATTTCGCGCCAAACATCACTATGTTCTTCTTACCTTATATGAAGAGTCTTGTCAACCGTGGAAAAATGACATCTCGGAAACAGTATATTAGTGCACGGTTGGCCAATATTGGCAGGCCTGGAGAGCATTAAATTGCCTCGGGCGGTGAAGGAAGACAGTCGCCTATTCGTCGAAACTACGACTTGTCGCGACCTATCTGTACAAATCGGTATTAATTGACTCCATAACTCCATAGGTCACTAGTGCCCAGTTGCTAAAGCGCTGGTGTACGTCTTTGAATAGAATAGGGTATTAGACCGTTGCAGACTAAGAAGAAGGGATAACCCTGTTTTAGCTTCCACACTATGTTTATAACGTAAAAAGTGGAAGGTATTATAATCGTTCAGTCAGTCTGTCACCCACTTTCATAGCCCAAACTACAAATGCTACGGACAAGTGTGATACGTCAAAAAAAATCAGCGCATCGAAATTAGAATGCATTGAAAATTTCAGAAAAGATTTCGAATTCGAAGTACTTCAATTCTTTAAAAAACTGCAAAATCCACTGCTCATTTAAAAAGCATAGGAAGACTTTTTTATTAGAATTAAATCACCATTGCCATTCGCAACAATCGTTCGAGAAATTTTAATTATTTTAGAAAATAAATTAAAATAAGTTTATTTTTGCGACATCGATCCGTTTGAAATGACGTCAAATATATTTCACTACGGACTATTTGTATGTTGATATGAAATTTTTTCATTCTATTTAAAAGCGAGGAATATTACTTATTTATTCTTTGAAATATAAATTTTTGTAAACGATAAGTAATAATTATTGAATTTTCGAAATAAAATAAATGAAACTAGCCAAATTTAGCATGTAAATGTTTATTATAGAATTAATGCTGTGTTTGGCGCCTTTTTTCCTGTTAAACATAACTGTTGTGTAGAAGCGGGTTAAGTGACAGATTCTGTTATAAATCTACTTGTTTTTAAATATGTTTTATATCAAAATTCAAAATGTATGGATTACGTATTTACGAAACGAAAACATGAAGAAATTTGAAGATGATGTTATCCTAAAAGAAGTAAATTAACGACTTAAAATTGAAATTTACGAAATTATATTCATGTTATTTAGCTATCCTTCAATTATTATTTTTGTGTGTCAGTTATTGCAAAAAAAACCCCATTTTTTTGTAAAATCAAATTTAGGTCTTTATATACAATTTTTCTAGAATTCTCTGCACGTGAACGTGAGGTAGTAATCGAATTTTGTTAACATTTTACATAAGAAAGAAAAAAAAAAGTAAGTCTACAGAGGCAAAAAGAAAACAAAGAAATATTGTGCAAATACTTAAAAAAGCAATGTCATTCCTTAAAAAAATATTCCAACTACCTGAACTTTGGGCTTTTCTTAGTTCTGATTTTCTTCAAACATTCCAGATCATTTCGGGGCCGATGTCCCTTATATAACGCAATACATAATTATCCTTTTTCCCCTAATGTGCAAATAGTTTGATTCCTGTAAAAAAAAAATCAGTTTCTTTTTTTCAACTCTCGAGTGACTGAAATAATGTTTCAAAAAATAATTTTAATCCTGAGATAGTTTTCAATTTAAATATATTCCCTTTTTTCCAAAGTGTAGCTAACGGATTTTTTATACATTTCTGGATGCAGAGTCCTAGAAATATTTTGGAACTAGAAACTGTTAACATAGAAAAAAACTTATTTTTTTTATAAAAAAACCCAGATAAATATCGTTTGCAAAGTTCGCAATCAAGATTCAGGTTTGTGCTTATCGTCTGATTGAAATTTCTTGAAGGAAAAAAAAGGATTTTTATTCTTTGATTCAGTTTGTTTTTACTATTGTATTACTAATAAATTTACTACTCGATGCTAACATAAAATTTTAATTTTTCTTTTGGATTTAATTTAATAAAAAACTTACTTTATAAGGATTTAATAAAAATATTACAGCTTATTAGTTAGCTGCCTAGTATAATTTACTAATGGAGTAATTAGGATTAGGTAGGATTGAAGCGTAAGGTCGAAAATACGTCAGTAGATAATATTGCGAACGACAAACATTTCGAACTTGATCTTTTATATTTTTTTTATGACGTTTCTTATAGACGTCTTGCGTTAGTTGTAGGATGACCAGACGTATTGCATTTCGCGTGCAGTATTATTTTTTATGTTTTTGTCCTACTTGTCTCAAAAAGTCCTAAAACATGTAAAATTTCTTGTTTTTTGAATTTTTACTGCAAAATGTGCTGTATTTTTCGTGATGATAAAAATTTCTCTATTAAAACCATAAGCAAGACATCATCTGTGCCACAATTCTTAACCCACGCAAAATAAACCGAGAGAACTATGAACTCTACTGTACCTCCAATTCTTACTTCAATCAATCAGTATTTTCTCCATAGATATCATAATTAAAGTATTAGATTGGCTGATCACGTGACCTCCAATGCTAACGACGGGACGCGCATGGTTTTTTGGAGGGCTTAATGGCCAGTGTTGCTGCCACTTTAAGGAGAAAAATACTACGAAAAAAATACTATTTAATTCTAAAATTACAAAAAATACAGAAGATTTAAAGTCACTATAAATATTCCAAAATGCAGCTAGTATTTTTACGATATTTTTTTGTAATTTTAGAATTATTCTAAAATACTAATATGCTCTTTAAACTTTATAACTAAACTTTTAACTTAATTTTAGAATTTATTTTAGAATTATTCTAAAATTACAAAAAAATATCGTAAAAATACTAGCTGCATTTTGGAATATTTATAGTGACTTTAAATCCTTTTCTAGTATTTTTTTTTGTAATTTTAGAATAAAATAGTATTTTTTTCGTAGTATTTTTCTCCTTAAAGTGGCAGCAACACTGGCCATTTTGCCCCTTTATTTTGGCCTCCATGCGCGTCCCGTCGTTAGCATTGGAGGTCACGTGATCAGCCAATCTAATACTTTAATTATGATATCTATGATTTTCTCATAAATAGCAGGCAAGAGCTTAATTGCGTATTAACCATAGATATCATAGTTAAAGTATTAGATTGGCAGATAACGTGACCTCTAATGCTAACGACGGGACGCGCATGGAGGCCAAAATAAAAGGGCAAAATGGCCAGTGTTGCTGCCACTTTAAGGAGAAAAATACTACGAAAAAATACCATTTAATTCTAAAATTACAAAAAAAATACTAGAAAAGGATTTAAAGTCACTAAAAAGATTCCAAAATGCAGCTAGTATTTTTACGATATTTTTTTGTAATTTTAGAATTAAATGGTATTTTTTCGTAGTATTTTTCTCCTTAAAGATGAGCAACACTGGCCATTTTGCCCTCTTATTTGGCCTCCATGCGCGTCCCGTCGTTAGCATTGGAGGTCACGTGATCTGCCAATCTAATACTTTAACTATGATATCTATGATATTAACCGAAAAATTTATGAATAATTAGGTTACATTTTTATTTGTCCTAAACTGTCAACGTGGTTTGCACCATGTTACAAGACTTGAGCCGATTACAAAACTGAAACTACAATAATGCTATATCAAAGGAACGTGATGCTAGAACTTTTTTTGCATCTTTAACACAAAACTGCATTGATGTTGAAATTATCTGAAGAGTCCAGGGGAAGAACCCCTTGATTGCATAGGAATCTTCCCGCAATCAGATCTGCTTGGGGGACGTTGGTGACAGGAAACCGGTTTCTCCCTTGCTTCTTCTTCACGGTGCAAACATGGGACTCGTGTCTGGCGTGAATCAGGGTTACCGCGAAAGAAGAACTAAGTAAGAAACCGGTTTCTTCGCACCAGTTTAGGTGATGACTCGCTATCTTCGCCAGGCAGACCTGATGATGCAGACAGATTCATATGCAATGAAAGGGTTTTTCCCCTGTACTCTTCATCTGTTCGCACTTGTTCATTGAATTTATAAGTGTGTGTTAAATGTGTGTTCGTGTTCCAGAACACTCCCCCGGAGATGTCGTCGTGCGTGTTCGTCATCGAACAGGCCCTGTCCGTTCGAGCCCTACAGGAAATGGTCACTGCCATGGCCTCAGAATCGGTGAGTATTTCATGCTTTTGGATCTTTATCTCTAATATATTTGTAATCCTTCTTTACTTATTTTTAAATTCGAAATAGTTAAAACGTAAGAATTAAAAGATCGTAACCAATCGTAAGAATTAAAAAATTTCTTTGTCTTGTTTGAAAGGTAGATTTTGAGTGTAATTTTTTTAAAAATATTTTTGTCATTCTGTCTATCCCGTATCTTCAAATTCCGTTCTAACAGTTCGATTTTCAATATCCCTGTTTTTGTTTGACAAGTATGAAATTAGAAACCTACATTATATATATTTTTTTGCAGTCCATGCCATAAAAAGTTCTTTGAGTACATAAGTAAAAACATAATAGTTAATTTCAATTCTTTATCAGAACTACTGATGGTTGTCCGCGACGATTCAACATCAACAGATGGCTGTAGGCATGATGAGATATTTAATAATAGTAATAAATCATTATTATTTCTAAATATTTCTAGGGCTCTAAAAGTACCCAAAGTGGACACAGGACACTTTTGTACGGCCACGCAGTTTTACTTCGACATCAGAACAGCAATATGGTAAGTTCGTCACATGGTAAACGTAAATCGACGTTGTAGGGGTTCATTTAATGGAATAAGCTTCTCTCAAAAGTTACACAATCTAAGAGGCCTATAAAATCTAAGAGTCTATAAAAGATCATTTTAGTGTTTATTTTAGTTCATAATTATTTTTTACTGTTTTATTTAAAGCCATAATGATTACCATAAAGCCTTAATATTTATTAGGTTGCTATTTTTTTACGGTATTGTCAACAAGCATTATTAATTCATTAATAATTTAATTAAATTGATACATTTCTGTAAATATTGTAGTCCCATAAAATGTTTCCGAGTTGTAACAATTCGTTACATAAAATTAGCCTATGATGGTTCTTAGGTTTATGGTTTATTAAACAAAGAGTTAAACATTCTTTTAATAGATCTAATTTAGTTTAAAATTAATTTTTCATTTACAAGTTTTTTTTAATCATTTTCAGTACCTAGCTTGTCTCTCAACAAGTTCCTCCAACGACAAACTGGCATTCGATGTGGGTCTTCAGGAACACAGCCAAGGTACAGTCCACACTTGCTAATCCGAAATGCACTAATCCAAATGACCCCTTTTGTACTCAGGGACTGCCCATAACAGCTTGGGGCCAGGATACTTTTGGGGCCCTTTTCGACTGAAGACTGATACTTTAATAAAAAAAAATACATATTTGAAAAAAAAGACCTTTAAAAGTAAGGTCAATCATCAAATTTAATAATATGTATCAATCTATCATAATGCTTATATTTTTTTAGAAATGCAAAAATAATACTTTCAATGACTTTTTCCGTAAAATGATACCAAATTGTTAGGTGTGAAGGAAAAGTTTAAAGCCAATTTTTGGCCGTCTAAAATAATGGGCCCAAGGCTCGAGTCTCGTAGGCCTAGCCGATGATCAGGGACTGTTATTAGTTGTTGTTGTTACTAATGCCACTTGGGAAACCCAAGCTCTTCCCGCGGAGCGGGCAAGGATTAAAGCGGTGCGGTTCCTGAGGGGAGATGCCCGTGAGGAGACTACACGGTAGGAATCCGACTTGGCATCATGCTGACAGATGCTGCCATCTATCGCCACCCCCGCAATTTAGACATGTCCTGAAGGAGGAAATAGTCTCAGGACCTGTACCGTTTGGAGAACTGCGCCATGACCGCCCACAGTACTTTCGGGACCCACAGATTTTAAACGAGCACGTACTCCGCATATACTCGGTGGGTCTTCAGTGGTATCGGGACTCGATCGATGTTATTAGTACTCCGTGTAGGCCTTTGTCTTTTATTTTTTTCCTACGAACTATATAGAGTGTCTGATGTGAGTGTAATTAATGGTTCGAGAAAATTTACGAGGAAAATCTTCAGTCAGGATGAAGGAAAAAGGGAAAGGAGCTAATTTTTTAATAATTATTTTTTATTCATTTCATTTTTATTTGTAATTTTTTACGTGAATTATTATAATTCGTAGTTAGGCTTTTAAAACAGGTTTCAAGATACGGTGCACTATGAGATTGAAGTGGTTTCCGCAATATTTTATTTCAATCAAATAAATTGATTGTAATAAATTAATTGTAAAATAAATAAAAAATTAATATAAATTAATTGTAAAATAAATAAAAAATTAATATAAATTATAGTAAAAACAGTTGTAAAATAAATAAAAAAATTAATATAAATTGTAGTAAAAACAATTGTTAATTAAAAATATATAAACTTTTTATGAATGATTACCTTTTTCTAAGTTTTAAGCTGCAGCTGCCTGTAAAAACCAGTGAAGTCCGAACCAAATTCCAAATTTTCCGTATCCTAATTTGTGTCGAAATCAAGTAATTTTTGCACAACAGAGTAACAGGAATAATTAGGTAATTTTGCACAACATCATGTTATGAAAAACGAAAAAAAGTTGAACTATTTGAAAATTGGGACGAGTTATTACGTTTTTTCTCTCTCCTGAAAAATTTAATATTTGTATGGATTTCTACACTCACATATTCAATTGCGGATAGTCTCATTTTTCCAGTGGCGGCTCGTGGCATACAGCAAGTACAGCCAGGCTGTACCTAAATATTCAGTTTAAAACAAAATCCCTAATCCGATCATGTTATTTTTATCCATTATTATAATTTTCCAGAGGAGCGCATTTTTTTAATGCAACCCAATTTCACGCCAAAATTGAAAATTTCGCTTAAATAGTGGGATTGATAAGAGGTACCTATTTTTGTATCAGATTAGTTGCCTGCTAATAATCCAATCCTACTGACTGCAGCCAGTGAAGAGTAATGAGAGAAGGGCTGCAGGACGCGAGCCTGGTTGCCATGGCGACGAAAAAACATGCATTGCTTAATTTACGTTTTTCTATATTTTATATACTTTTTTAATTATATGCTTCTCAATTTATGCTCAGCCAACTAAAGTTTGTGTGTGGAGGGGAGGGCGGTGTCGCGTTTCCTCGGCTGCACCAACATATTTGACCACGGGCCGCCACTGAATTTTTCTTTTATTTTAAATCAATTGGGTGCTCATTCTAAGTCTATCCTAGAACTAACTATACAGATTAGCTAAAAGAAAGTGTTCGTTAACTTGTCGCGACTCTTCTGTTCTGCATGGTACTTATCGATATTGAATGACTCAAATCTAATTGCAGGGGAAGCATGTTGGTACACCATTCACCCCGCCAGCAAACAACGATCTGAAGGAGAGAAAGTCAGGGTTGGTGACGATCTCATTTTGGTCAGTGTAGCTACAGAGAGATATTTGGTAAGATAAATTTTTAGATTCACACCCCAGACTGAAAAGATTTGGTTGAGTGATTGAGGGATCTGGCAACAGCTCAGCGGTCTTGTTTTCATTTTTCTCGAATTACTTTTGCCTTGGTATTCCAAATTGAGTTTTCCAAGAATGTTTTAGTTGTTATTTTTTTTAAATTCCAACTTCTTTCAAAGCAAGTTTGCCTTGATAAATGATTAAAACAACCAACAACACAGCAAGAAGTTGGAATTTAAAAAAATAACAGCTAAAATAATTTATTCTTAGAAAAATCAATTTCGAATATCAACAAAAGTAATTCGAGAAATGTGAAAACAAGACCGCAGAACTGTTGCCAGATCCCACGTGAAACAAGCCCCCTATTTTGCAATTTTTATAATTCAATAGTCGAATAACAAACTAAACTGTACTTCAAAGAGTAGCAATATTTCCTTAGTTCTATATATCTCGGGACATATCCGATTCGTTATAAAAAGCCCATTGTATCCCAAACTACATCGGCAAAAGAAAACAAAAACCATGGTATCCCAAAGGCAAACAACTCAACTCTTTGTTTTGTTTTCTCAATCATTGCGCTCGTCGTTCAAAGCAATTTAAAGGTGCAAATTTGAGTTTTGGCATTTGGGTAAACAATTTTGTGATATTTATTCAAAATTATAATACATTAGAAAACTTCGATTATCTTAACTACTGTTATCCGAAGCGTTGCTGATTTTCCGGATTTCTGAAAAAAATTCCACCCGGCCTATCGTTACTGTTCATTGTGTTTCTTTGTTGGATGTCATGCCTAGCAATTTTTGTTGGGACCAACCAGAAAAAAATACTAGGCATGCAGATCTGCCAACTGTGGCTCTAGTGCGATGTTAATTCAACCTACCAACTCTCCGAATTTAATTTGGTAATAGCCATTTTCCATATTGCGTTGTTTGAGATGGCATAACTTTTCATTCTTGCATTTCCGCCATTTCATTGGTGGTTTCGGTTTCACTCTCAATGAGCGGTAAATACCGCTGATAATTAGCATTTAGCATGTTACGTATTCAGTATTTTTTAGCATTAAGATAAAACGGTTTATTCTACAGCTTAGGTAGAGATTTACTGTACGGTCCCCCTTGGCGAACTTCAAAAAATCGCGCCAAATGTCCGTATTTTGGCGACTTTTTTTAAAAACCATGATTCAAAGAAAAGATCGTATGGGAATATTTCTTATGAAACTCACCAACGGTCAGATAGGGTTGCCGGAAAACGTCATCGGTGCGAAGTTATAGAATTCGAATCTTTCATCGAAGTCACAGGTTTCCAGAAAAAATTATTTATCGCCAAATCCCAAAAAGTTGCGCCAAGGGGGACCGTACAGTAAATCTGATCCACAGCTTACAGCACAATAAAGAATAATAAGAAAACAAAGACGACAAAGCGAACAATAAGAGAAAATAAAATCAAAATAAATCGAAATGAAAATATACACTGTCCAAAATTATTTAGCAATTCTAATATATTTCAAAAACATTAAATAGAAATAATTATATCAAATTATCACTAAAATAAATGCAATTTCAGAAAGTCCAAGAATAAAAACAATAACCCTAGAACAGTTGGTATATATGACGCAGAAATTTAAAAATACCGGAGCTGGATTAAAACGATTTCTGAGTAAACTTCGGAGATTTGGCATGTCTGGGCATGACATCCAACAAAGACGAACAGTAACAGATAGGCCTGGTATAAAGGTTTATTTGACCTTGCTACTTGGCTGCTTGAAAATCTGGGCTAAAAACTTGTAAATGTATCGCATTTCATCACAATAAAAGGTTAGGCTTCAGACTCGGCACTTGACTTCACTTCAAAATATCAAGGTTGTCGCCTCGTTTTGCTTATTTGTACCGTTAATGCGATGATAATCCAACCTACCTGAACCAAACCTCTTTTATAGTCCTTCTTATCAAAACGAAAGCTTCAGAAACACTATCTTCCCCTACAATATCTTGTAATTTTCCAGGAAACAGCCTGATCGTCACTCATTCCCCCCCTTCATCTTATTTGGGTTTTGAAAGCAATTGTGATAAACCTCACAGCCAGCCTTAAAACAAGTTGGTTTTAGAACAGCCAGATTCACTCTGTTTCTTGGTAAACTATATGAAGGGGAAGAAAGTGCCTTCGAAGCTTGCATTGTAATCAGAAGGAGTATAGCTCTAGTGCAATATTAATTCAGCTTCAACTGAGAGAAAAAACTTGATAAACCTATGTTTGAAAGTGGGAGGGGATGTCTCTTACTATTCTACCAAAGTAATTATTTTCCACATTGCTTTTGCTTATAATAGTGAAACTATTTTTTAAAATAGTTTTGCTATAACAACAAGAGCATTGCTTTATTTCATTAGAATTTTAAAAAACTAATTACCCTAACATTTAAAAAAGACGGTATACAGTGGTACGTTTAAAAAAAATATATATATTATGCCCGTCTAAACTCTCTCGAGCATACGACGCCTTGCAATCCAAATACAAATGAGAAATAGCCCCAGAAGGTGGGAGTGTCACAAAAGTATCCGAAGAAACAACATCCTGCAAGGCAGGACAGGAGAGAAGATGTTCACCAAGCATAGGAGCGGAAGCGCAAAAAACACAATCCGGGGAGTCGGCCAACCCTGCACAGGTGGGCCTGGATAATCAAATCATCAGTCTCAAGTCGAAAAAGAGCTACACCCATAGCTCTGGGCAAGGAGGTACATATTCCCCTATCCAGGAAGGAAGACCATTTCCTCCCGGAGGCAATATCCCTGTAGTTGCAAAGTCTAGATTTATGAACGTGTTTGGTCCGCTTAATGTTTGGTAGAGGGGCACATGTTATGGGTTGGTCAAGAGAACAGCCTTCTTTAGCAAGTTTGTCTGCATGCTCATTGCCAGGCACATCGCAGTGGCTAGGGATCCATTGAAGAGTGATATCCTTCCCTAATTCAATCAAGGAGCTAATTACAGTGGTACGTTAACCGGACATTTTACTAAAGACAGGCTAGTTGTTACCACTGGACATTCTGCTATTTGCCAATTGGTACACTAGACATACCCTATACACACTTTTTGAAAAAAAGTTACATGACTTTATTATAATTAAAATTTTTTGCTAATGTATTCTAAAAACTTATATTATTTCAGCACACGGCCAGGGAAGGTGTTGAGACCATTGTGAATGCCAGCTTCCATCTTACTCACTGGTCTGTAGCACCTTTCGGAACTGGATTGACTAGAGTGAAATCTGTGGGTGAGTTAAATTCTACTTTCATTTTTTTTCAAAGTGTTTGCAGGTCAAATTTTACAGTTACAATACATGCTATAACATAACTATACTATAGCGTTATAACGATAGTTGTTAAGCTTCCATTTTAGGGCAATTCCACAGAGTTACAAATTAATTATAATATAATTTTTTTCTCCCAAAGTTTTCTTTTTCAAAAAGTTAAATATCTAATTCCATTTTAGGGCAATTCCACAGTGTTACAAATTAATTATAATATAATTTTTTTCTCTCAAAGTTTTCTTTTTCAAAAAGTTAAATATCTAATTCCATTTTAGGGCAATTCCACAGTGTTACAATTAATTATAATATAATTTTTCTCTCAAAGTTTCTTTTCAAAAAGTTAAATATCTAAATTTTAGCAATTAGTGTTACAAATTAAATTTAATAGAAATAACTTATGGTTATCAGCCATAATTTTTTTTTTTTTTTTCTGTTCTCAGTTATCATGATTATTTAAAAAATTAAAAAAAAAAAAGCTGCAATTGTGTTTAAACTTTTCCAGTATTTAAATTTTAAACAGAAATATCTGGTAATCAAAAAAAAAAATTATGTTATGTCTGCAAATGTTTTAACTTTACCATACTATTTGAAAAAAATTGCTTTGATTAATCCAATTTTATTTTTGAAGGTTTTGTATTTGGCGGAGAAGTTTTGAGGTTTTTCCATGGTGGAGACGAATGTTTGACAATTCCAGCAACATGGGATGCCACCAGTCAAAAGTAAAAAAAATATGGTTTCATTAGAAATTATTTATCCTCCTCCTTTTTTCATTGATTTTTCTGTTGACTGCATGTATGTATATTTAAGCAATAAATGTATAGTTAAGCTATTACTGAACTATGATGGTTAATAAAGGCCATCGCGCTAGAGCTGCATATTAGTGTTTTATGTCTTTATTTTTTTAACAAATACGTTGCCAAACTCGCCAAATTATTAACTAAAACTCACCAAATGGGCAATTTCTTTTATAAATAATTTATAAGCTGGTCGGTTGTTCGAAGGTCATTGTGTTAGAGCTGTATAATGGGGGTGTTTGTAGCTATATCTATTTTCTCGCCAAATTATTTCCCAAAACACGCCAAATGAGCTAAAAGGTTTTGTGTATTTATGAGGGAATTGTGATGACATTTATGAGTGCATTTTATAGCGTATTTTTCATTTTGGAATTTTAAGGCAATATGAAACAGGATTTTATACTTTATAACGAGCGAGAACAATAACATAAGTTTATGATCCTATAACAGGTTATATGGTACACATATTTGGAACGATTTGATATTTTTAAAAATCCGTGCGAAGAACGGGTATAAATTTGCTAGTATATGAATATTAGCAATATTAATTGTGGAGTTAAAATCCTTTGTTCTGTACATAGGCTTTCTTTGAAGTCCTAGTCCGTATGAAAATGGCTTCATCTCTTTAGAGAAAGTTTCATAGGTAGTTTTTGTAGTATGAGTGGTGCCAAGTGTGTGTTTATCTTTTTACTCAAAATTTTCTGGTTCTAATTACCTAAATTACATACTTTATTTTATCATTTGTGATTTACTGCTTTTTTATTTATCTGCTTTTTTGGAAACAACTTTGGGTGACTGTAGTGATTTAACAACCTTAAAAAAATAACGATTATACATTTTATAGTTATAATTAATTAATAAAATACGTTAACAACAAAAGGTATCGGAATATTTACTTGTTTTAAAGGTCTTTAATAACCACATTTTACCATGATTTTAATAAAATGGAAGATCTTTTATTGGTAGCATACAAAAAAAAGTTGCAGTTTTATTGGACCCATTGACAACAGTTGGCAAGAAAATTTGCTGTGAAAAAATTAGCGTTCTGCTTAAGTTTATCTAAATAGACAATATATCAGACAAATGAAGACCATAGTCCTGAACAATTTATGTAAGGCAAATAAATTTAAATGAATTTCAACAAAGTTAAAGCCAACGTTTGTATTCGGAAATAAAGGTGTTATTGGTGTTCACAAAGTCATAATTGAGAAGTTTATATAAGATTTTGAAGTTTATTTTACCGGTTTATTGACACATTATTTTTTTTTTATAGTATGGTGGTTTACGAAGGAGGTCCTGTGTTGAATCAAGCCAGGTCATTGTGGAGGCTGGAGCTGATCAGGACAAAGTAAGTTTCATTACTTAAGTTTCCTTTTTATAAATTGAAAGCTGGGAAACGGTAAGGTGCCTGCTTTGCATGCGAAAGATCTCAGGTTCAGGCATTGCTAAAATAACTGCTCACCTAAGCAGCCAAAAAAGTCTGACAAATGTGTAGAGTTGCGTTGGGTGCCTATTCAGGTGTGGGCTTGTCACTTTACTGTGGATTCAGAAATCAAACAAGAAGTCCTAAAAGAGCCCCTACTGTACTGTTACTTAAATACTCGCTGAAATTCTTACCGGGAAAAACAAGTATATTTTTAACAGTTATTGTTATCTAGAACCGTTCCACACAAGAATTGTACACTTAGGAAAAAAAAATCGTGATACATAGGTTTAGTTGCAGTTTTTAAAAGCCAAAATTAACTATTTTTATTAATTTTTTTAGCCAAATCAATTAGTAACCTTTATTGTTTTCAATTAATTTTCAGTTTGAAGAATAATTATGTTGAATTCCTTGAATGAAATCCTGGGATCCATTCCGGCGACATTTGGTGCATTTGAAAATGTCGCTAACCCCTTAAATGCTATGAGCTTCTTATTCTTATAAATAAGAATAATTATAAAAATTCTCAATTAATATTATCAACAATGCTTCTAATTCTTAATTAATATTATCAATAATAATTAATATTTAAACTCGGCAATATTTAAATTTTGTAAAAACTTTTGTCTCAATAATTCTTTTTTTTAAATGACTTTTTTCATCTTTTAGGTGGGCTGGTGGGTTCATCAACTGGGGCTACCCCCTCCGAGTTCGACACATCACTACCGGCCGTTATCTCGCTTACAATGACAACAAGGAGGTTATCCTGGTCGAAAAAGACAAAGCTTCAGTGGCTGCAACTGCCTTTGGATTGTGGCAAACAAAAGTATAAAGGTTTTTTTGTAGCGAAATTAGTTATGTAATATAAACATTGTGTTTTAATATTATCCGTGGTCTTCATAAACGCTACATTACTGCACAATTGAAAGGTTTAGTGGAAGAACACGCTAAGGGACATTTTTGAAAAAATTGAGATTTTTGTGTCAATGGACATATTGTTCCATCCTTTAAAGAGCCTGTTTTTCATACGCCTAAAGTTAAGTTTATTTTTAAAGTTTGCGAGTTCCATTTTTAACGATTTAAATGCAAACTAAAAACTTTAAAGCTTATTTTGTTGTTTTTCTGCCTTTTTGTTATTTCACACGAAATGTCCTAAGAAGAACTTCCACTAAGCTCCACTTCCACACTTAAGCTTCCACTAAGCTCAATTATTGCAAATAATTAAAAAAGAACTGTCTCCTTCATGAGTTAGACAATATTTCAAATAAAAGCTATTTTCCATGCACTTTTTTAAATCATATTTTTAAAAAAATGCCATTGGTTATTATAAATAATAATGAAAGTAAAGTTAAAATAATTTGACTAGAGTCTCTCAAATTCAAATGAATGCTCAGTCGACTGGGTATTTATAAAACGGGCCCAGGCATTTGCCCAAAGGATTTTTAAATGCCCCAAATAGGGGCACTTATGTAGAGATATTATTTTAGTTTTACTTGAACACCAATTTTAATAATTTTTAAAGCTTCTATAAATTATTAACAGCGTTATAGTTATTGTGTGATTTAAAGAAAAAAAATTTAAATGAAATCTATAACTAATAAACAATATATATAAAGTTTAAGTAGAAGTTATGTTAGTGAAAGATAATGTGGTATGCGACTGCTTCTTGTAATAATTTCTAACTGATACTGGGGCCATTATGTTTGGGGTTTTGTCTGAGTCAAGTATTTGCTATACCAAGTGTGTTTGTGTAAATTCTATTATTCTTGCGGTAGAAAAGAGGATCTGTTAGGAATATATTCAAACTTTAAAAGGAAAAAAAAAGTTCACAAAATAACATAAAGTATTTTATTCCCTGGAGTGCGGGGGTTCGAATCCCACTTACTGCCAGTCATCCTATAAATCGGATCTGTGCTGGAAATAGTAGAAAATCCTCATCACGGATGGGCCCGAGTACACAGGGACAGACGTGCTCGTTAAATCTGTGGAGTCCAAAGTCCCGACGGCGTTAGCGTACGATGTCGCTCGAAGTTCCGTTGAGTGCCCGCTCAGGTGTCGACCTCGTCACTTGACCAGGGTTCTAAAATACGAGGCGTTATTGGCTGTGTTAAAGCTCCTGAAGGAGGCTAGAAATAGGCAGCCGGAAACGATTACCTTACCTTACCTTTATTCCCTTATGCTACAATAAAGGTACATAAAGAATAAATATTTAGGATCATTTATTGGTTAACCAAACAATCTAAAAAAAGTACCACACACAGTTACTAATAATCTCTGTGTAGCTTTAGTGTGATATCAATCCAACTTATATTTCCTGGAAAATTAATCCAACTTTTTTTTATTATTGTTTTTAGGATGACAAGAAAGTTGTCTTGGATGAAAAAGAAGAGGAAGTTTTGGGTTCTCCTCTCATCAAGTACGGAGACACCACAGTTTTCTTGCAGCATCAAGAAACTGGTCTGTGGCTCTCTTACAGGGTAAAATGTTCAAATCAGTAAAGAAACAATGCATAGAATATCTAATTTTATAAAGTGTAATAGTGGAATCCTTATTAGATATAAACAACGATTGTGATAAATGAAAATATTATAGTTATATCTGTATCAATAATTCAATTTTTTTTTTTGTCGTGTCCATGAGAGTCGAACTCTATATGTGTCCGTGAATTTTGATAATTTCTTCTACGACTTGCTTGATGTTGTCTCCATACGGATCTAGCATAGTCGGCAGTACTCCAATCTTTCTCAGGCTGGCGCTCATAGCCGGACACTCATAGATGTGAGTAGGCGTAAGCTGTGTGTCAGGACAATGTTCACAGCTTCTATAGATCTTCTTGCCATCTATCTTCATACCCCTGTGGTGTCCGGTTCTCAGCCTAGTTATGGTTTTAAGAGTAGATCTGTTCGCAGTTATTTCAGAGAGAAGATGTTTGGTCTGAATGGATTTTTCTCTAAGCTTATATCTGGCCAGTGCATTCGCATCCTGAAGAGAAACATCAGGGAAAACAACAGAGAAAGAATAATTCAATGAGTTTTAGAATGAAATTATTTTATTAAACTTTATTTTTAAAAATAACAGCATTATTTATGAATTGTAATGGTAGAATCTTTATTAGCTTAAAATAAAGAGAGTAATAAAGTATATTGTTAGTGTTATATCTTGATCGATAATTTAAAATTTCAGTGTTATAATAATATTTTATTATTGAGATTTTGTAATTGGTATTTCTCTCCATATTTCAGACATATGAAACAAAGAAAAGGGGTGTGGGCAAAGTGGAAGAAAAACAGGTAAGAATGTCTTTAGTAAAATTAAAACAACTAAGTTTTTAACAGAAACTGTCACTTAGAACTGTTTCTACACATAATTATTTTTTACTAAAAAAAGCCTTCTTAATTAAACTTTTAAACTGTTATATTAAGCTACTATATTAAACTAAAACAAAGCATTCTTAGTTAATCTTTAAAGCAAAGCCAAATCTTCCTATTTTGACCCCCATTGTGTTTTTAGGCTATAATGTCTGAAGAGGGTAAAATGGATGACGGTTTGGAGTTTAGTCGTTCGCAGGAGGAAGAGTCCAGAACTGCCCGAGTCATTAGGAAATGTAGCTCAGTGTTTAACAAGTTCATAACGTAAGTACTTAAAAATAGCATAGATTTCATAGCATAATATTGTAATAATTAAATATTTCTAGCATAATTTTTTTTATCTTTGTAAGAAACTTAATAGGCCCAGTGGCTTAGTGGTAGTGCTTCGCGTTGCAACGCCACAGGTCCGGGGATCGAATCCCGGATTGGGCGGTGTTGACCCATCCTTTCATCCCTTGAGTGGGTCGATAAAATGGGTACCAAGCATGCTTGGGAACTAAACACTGGGGGTTCCGCGTGAGGCCGACCACCTTACCGGGACATATGCCTAGCACCCCAGAGCCCTAGGTCACGAAAGCTGAAATGGGTGCGGCAGGCCTTGGCCCAGTAATGGGCTGTTGCGCCGAGGAGTTTAGTTTAAGAAATTTAATAATTACATAAAAAATAATGTTTTTCAAAGTTTTTTTTAATTGTTAAGTTCAGTACAATACCATTAAATAACAATTAGATTTTAATGGCAATGTTTCACGTCGTGAGTGGCAAAAAGTTGCATTATGAGCTTACCATGTCAAACTACTAATCACTGAAACCACCAATGAAATCCGGGAATTGTTTACATCATGTGAAGCAAGCCAATCATAATTAACTATTTTTTTCAGGGATTGGAAAGGTACTTTTAAAAAGTAACACTGTTACAGTTACAGTTACTTAAAAAAGTAACTCTGTTACAGTTACAGTTACTTAAGATGAAAAGTAACGCGTTACAGTTACTTTTTAAAAAAAGTAACGAATCACAGTTACTTTTTGAAATTTCAAGTTATAAGAAAAATTGAAATTTAGCCATCTTACCATTTTTCAAAGAGAACCACGATAAACGAATCATAAACTCAAACAAAACACTGAAATTATAATTAATAAACATTTTTTTTTAATAATTGATTTTAATCCTTTACCCTGATAATCAGAAGGCAACGAGTCCATCTGTAAACGAGGGGTATCTCAAGAATGAACGTGAAATTTCTGTCTCCCCCTACCCACCCCTCTTCGAGGAGAAGGACTTTGTTGTTGGTCATTGTTGTAGAACCCATTCAGGCAAAACACAAAGGGGTTTGGACTGAAGTTAGCTTGGAAGTTAGCGTGATTTATTTGAAAACCCTTCTTTTCCGTAGATGCCTGTAATTGTGCGGGGCTTATAATGTGATACTTAGAAAGGTAAACAGACAAAGAAGAACATTTGTACTGTAACAATTCTGTCTGAAAGCCACCGTCACACATTTATCAGCCAAAGTGGACATTTCTAATATATGCTTTACTTTTTCCCCCCCAAGAAAAGCTCGTATTTCGGGAATGCGAAATGTTTCCTTCTCTCTCTCTCTCTCTCTTAGGAGTGGAATTTCAAAATTGGCATCAGACAGCCTTCGTAAAGTAACGGAAAAGTAACGAAATTTTTCGTTACTTCGTTACCGCTAAAAGTAACTAAGTTACAGTTACTTTCTGAAAAATGTAACGGCGTTACCCAAAAAAAGTAACTGTTACAAGTAACGCGTTACTCCAATCCCTGATTTCTTTCTAAGAAAATATGTCGTGTTTATTTCTTAAAAAAAGACAAGAGATGAAAGTATACAATTTTATGTTTGTAACTTTAAAAAGGTTAAGTATGGGGATTAAAAGTAATCCTCTCTGTGATATTTCAGAGGCTTGGATTCCCTGCAAAAGGAGCAAAGCGAAGCCATTCAGTTCACTTCAGCCGATTTAGAGGAAGTCATTCACTGCTTAGAAGATCTCATCGCATACTTTGAATACCCACAAGATGATATCGGTAAGGATAGGCACGCTTTTCCAATATTAAGATGTTTGGGATATTATGGGATATTTTTATGATGTTAAAAAACGAGTAACGTTATAAACAAGGTTAAATAATAAGTCCGGGAAATCATGTAAAATATGCATACCAAGAAGTAGAGAAACAATATGTTACAAGAAGTTCTAGAAGAACTGAAATAAGCCTACTTTTATGTTACTTAAATACTTACTGAAATTCTTATTAGGAAAACAAGTAGGTTTGTAGCAGTAAATGCCACCTACAACTGTTTCTACTCAAGATTTATGCACATTAGAAAAAAACCGTCAAACACAGCATCCTGTTATAAGTTAAACTTCTAAATGACAAAATCAACTATTTTCATTAATTTTCTTTCGCAAATTAAATTAACATTATTTACCGACGGACATCATCAGCATGTACATTTCATTTTTTAAAAACTCTTTTGAATTAAAAAAAAAAAAGAAAAGTAGGCTGAAAATTGTGGATGCTAATTTTAAACAAGTAGGTTTGTTACAGAATCTGTCACTTAAACCGCTTCCACACAACATTTGTGCTCAACAGGAAACAAACTATTTATACACATCAGATAGAAATTCGCCAAACAGAGCCTTTATATAGTTCTAATTAAAACTTTTAAACGTCAAAATTATTTATTTCCATTAATCTTCTTTCTCAGATTTAATAATTAGTCTTTATCGCTTGCTAAATTTGTTTGAAGTTCGAAGAAGAATGATGTAATCTGTTTTAATAAATATCTTTGTGTCGCCACAAGTTGCCATTTACATTTCTGTTGAAAATTCAGTTATTTATCGTTTGTTAAATTAATTTACAGTTCAAAAAATAAATAATTAGTAAAATTGATGATTAAAAAATAAAATCAAAACTTTGCATATTTTTTATGCAAGTTAGAATTCTCTATGCAACTTTCTTCATACATATAAATCGTCAAAAGTGAGACTTATGGTTCGTTCTATGAAAGTGGGTGACAGACAGACGGACGGACTGAACAATTATAATACCTTCCGCTTTTTACGTTATAAGCGTAGTGTGGAAGCTAAAAACTATATCCAATTTCTTTGTAAATTACTTTGCAACAGTTAGTTTAATCTACAGAAATTCATATCCCTCTAACTATTTATCGAGGCCTTTGATTTGATCTATATATGAGGCAAATTTCACATCAAAGGGATTTTACCTAAACAACTCATTATCTCTGGATAATTTAATTTCTCATTCCATGTTCTAGAGCATCAGGAGTTCTTGGCAGGGCCGGATTTAAAGATTTGCCGCTTGTAGGCTACGATTGATTTGCAGCCCCTGCCACAATATTCTCCCCCTTCGGGGAAAGGCAGCTGGTAAGCTGCAAATAGGGTGGTATGTGCTGTTTAAAATAGAAATACATATTCGAATAATCAATGTACCTTTTCACACTAAATCTAAAGCGAAATAGGCAAAGTTTTAAAACTGTTCTACTATTTTTCTTTCAACTTCGAAATCCTGGAGGAGGGGGTGCAATTCTCTCGCAGCGACCATGTTTTCTACAAAATATTAGTACTATTACGTTTACGGTTTACACATTAATGTAAATTATTTGTTTTCTTTCTTAAAAATATTTGTATCTTTATAAAAACAATTTGTATGCCGAATGCCGCTTTAATTGGGCATAAAATTTGCCTCCCCCAAAAATTCGCCGCTCTAGGGTACAGCCTACCTAGCCTATTTAGAAATCCGGCCCTGGTTCTTGGTATGCTTATGTATTGATAAGCTCCACATTTGTCATTTTTTAAGTAAGTCTCTAAGTTAATTAGAACATTTTTTGTAATCTGGCAAACAAGACAATTCTTTACAGTGAATTGAAATAATTTTCAAAAACCATATCAAGTTTAGTTTAGTTTAGTTTTAATTATCGTCGCACTAGCGATACATGAGGGCTATTGGCGACGGGCGTCGTATTTTAGAACCGCAGTCAAGTGACGAGCCGACACCTGAGTTGAGACCTAACGCAACTGTTAAGGGCGACATCGTACGCAGCGTTGGGACTTTGGAGCGTATTTTAATGTGCACTCCCTCTACACGGGGTATTATTCGTCGGACATTTTTGGCTGCACGGGCCGTTTATAGGTCGGCAGTTATTTTGGCGATGAAACCATATCAAGTATTTAGCTACACACAAACGTGGGGCTTGTTAATACGCATGCATATCACGAAGTTCAGAAACAATAGCTAAAAAATTGTGGATGTTAGTCATGGAAGACTCTATCCAATCTCTCCATAGATTACATCATAAGAGTTAGTTTCGTTTTCAGAAATTCATATCCTCTTAACTATTCATTCAGCTTTGATTTGATTCATGAGGCGAATTTTTTATGCAAAAATACCTCCTTCTTGAACAACCCATTATTCTCCGGATAACCCAATTTCTCATTTAATGTTCCAGAGCACGAGGAGAAGCAGAACAAACTCAAAGCCCTGCGCAACCGCCAAGATCTGTTCCAGGAGGAAGGAATTCTCAACCTGATTCTCGAGACCATCGACAAGATCAACCTGATTTCCAGTTCCGGTTATCTGACCGCTTTCACTGGGGAAGATTCCGTCGCACTGTGGGACGCCATATCTGGAATGCTCTACCAGCTACTAGGTAAAGATAGTTTAAAGTAGATTTGATTTGATTTAGTTGCAAAACTCCATTCCTTAAGAGGGACTGTCAGTCCCATAGAGTTAATGCATTAGTTTTGAAATCACAACTTTTGCAAAAGAATTGCTTTGCCATGTTAGCCCTTTTTCCCCAGGTATGGGAATCATCATAACATCAATTCAAAACAAAATTGAAAAGAAAATAATTATTCAATTATTAATTGATAAAGTTTTTAAATAGTGTCGCCATCTGCTGTATATTTTTAGCATTTTAAAACTTCAAAAATATATAATTAAAAAACTAGATAACATTTTATTTTCAAATTTGTGTCAATTCGATGTTATGTTGATTCCCATACCTAGGGGAAAAGGGCTAACATGGCAAATCAATACTTCTGCGGAAGTTGTGATTCCAAAACTAATGCATTAGCTCTATGGGATTGACAATCCCTCTTAAAGTCTAACTAAGAAATAAAGTCTGGTCCTTTCATTGGCAACTTGTGATAATGGTAAATTCAATGGGGAACTTGTATCCTATACAAAATGACAGACTTATAACCTGTGGTGCATTAGAAGCTGTAGATTCCAAATATCATCTTAGAAAATTTCTACCAGCAGCTAGGTAAAGATGATTTGTTTTATGTGCACATAAACTCTAAAACAAATTGCACTGCTTGTGAAAAATCTAACTTTTCAAGTTTAAAATAAATATTCAAAATTGTGGTACTTGGGTATTATTCCGTTAATCATTTTAGCTAAACTCAAATCGCCAAACATGATTGTATAAGTATAATTTATAATAAATATAATAATTAATAAAATATAATATTACTTACATGTATAAAAAAAACACACAAATAAAAACATAAATAAAACGAAAACACTTACAATAATTACATAAATAATTTATATAAATGAAAAATATCTAATAATTAATAAAATTTATAATATATTGTAAGTATAATTTAAATTTGTTTTTAAAATTTTTTCCATGGAAAATTCCAAAGATTTAAGACTAGTGCCAAAAGTTTAGCGATAGTTGAATACAAGTATCAAAATGTTATGATCTAGAATTTGAAACAATTCTTAATTAGATTGGTACAGTAAATAGAATGCAATAAACAAATCCCTCTATTTTCAACAATTAAATGAAATCTCAAAACTTCATCCGATCCTCTAGGGAAATTATATTTTTCACAAGATGCTACTTTTCTGCACGAGCAGAATATATCTGTATATGTGTAGGATATAAAAAAAAATAAATGTTTTGTTGTCAGTATTAAATTTTATTTTTTTTTCTCAAGAAATTTAATGATAAAAAAGAACTGACGTTTAGTGTCATAAGTGTTTCGTACCTATTTCATAAACCAGTTTGGGAAAAAGTAGTTTAATAGCAAAGTAAACTAAGTTGTTGATCGCTCTAAATCATAAAAAAGTGTAACTATAGTGTTTTGGTTATATTCAGTAATGCTGTAATTCATTTTTACAGCTGCTGTAATAAAAGGCAATCACACCAACTGTGCTCAGTTTGCCCAAGCTAATAGATTGGATTGGCTTTTTAGTAGGCTTGGGAGCCAGCAAGCAGCAGAAGGCACAGGTAAGTGGTTTTTCTCCTTAAAAAAATGATTCTTTTTCATCTGCATTAAAAAACTCTCAACTTACAGATAATCTTAAATAAAAGTTAAACGATTTTGTTAAATGAACCTTTAAATGGTTCTTATAATTTAATTTCAAGATGTGTGTATAAATATATTCTTTAAAAGTAAATGTAAGCTTACTCCTTACTAATTTTTTTCATTAATCAAGTATTAACCTGAATTAGGTTAATTTTAGACTGTTATTCCAATATTCTTAACCCTTTGAGGGATACAGACATATGCAGTCCCTGGACAAATTATTAGATGCATTTTTTTAAAGTAATGATGAAAACATACCAAAGAATGCCATATCATTAAAAAAGATGTCGATATATGTATTAAGTATAGCAGATAGCTTAAGTTTAGGAACACAAATGTCCTTCTAAAGGTATTTTGTTCATCATTGATTGATACATGAAATCTGGCAGTGCCTCTAATAATTTGTCCAGGGACTGTAAACCATCATTTGAATGTCAGGTTTTCCAGCAACACACATGATTTTTTAATTTGACTAAATTATAAAATTTAAAGTAAGGAGAGATTATTATCATCTGCTGTAAAAATAATTTTTTATAAAATGTTCAGAAATTAAAATTTCAGTTAAAAGTTTAAATTTCCTACTCATGCAGTAAAAACAAGTTTACACCTCAGCTAATTTGTTTATCTTTCAGAACGGTCTCAATAAACGGTAATTAGTGTACCAAATCTTTTTTGCAACACCAAGTTATGCTTGACCTGTTTGCTGCATCATTTTTTTTTTACAGCAACTGCTTTGGTGTCTGTAATTTTAGAACCCTTGAACATATTCTAGTTTATAATAGCAAAGTTAGCATTAGGCAAAATTCTAAAACGAATTCTACGAAGGTTGATGTATGTGTACTGGAGCCATAGATATCATAGTTAAAGTATTAGATTGGCAGATCATGTGACCTCCAATGATAACAACGGGACGCGCATGGAGGCCAAATAAGAGGGCAAAATGGCCAGTGTTGCTGCCACTTTAAGGAGAAAAATACTACGAAAAAATACCATTTAATTCTAAAATTACAAAAAAATATTGTAAAAACACTAGCTGCATTTTGGAAACTTTTTAGTGACTTTAAATCCTTTTCTAGTATTTTTTTTTTTGTAATTTTAGAATTAGGTAAATGGTATTTTTTCGTAGTATTTTTCTCCTTAAAGTGGCAGCAACACTGGCCATTTTGCCTTAACTTATTTTGGCCTCCATGCGCATCCCATCGTTAGCATTGGAGGTCACGTGATCTGCCAATCTAATACTTTAACTATGATATCTATGACTCTGAGATTTTACATAAAAAAGAATCTTTTGGGGCTTCCTAAGTATAAGATCACACTTAATTATGTTACAGGAATGTTGGATGTACTGCACTGTGTTCTGATTGACTCGCCTGAAGCTCTGAACATGATGAAAGAAGACCACATCAAAGTTATCATCTCACTGTTGGAGAAGCATGGGAGAGATCCAAAAGTAAACTTTTCTATAAGAACACCATGAAAGAATAATTCATTGATGAGTGAAAGTGTATGAATTAATGTTTTGATTACTGCCAAGTGGTATTTTAATAACATCAGTACGAAATAATATTTTTATGAGTACACTTTCACCGATTACATCAGCATGTACAAAGTAATATTTTAATATTTGGAGAATATTTAATTAGGAATTTTAGGTAAACTTTCGAGCATTTGAAACTTAATTTTTACGTAGTCTACCAAATTCTTAAAAACAGCAATAAATTAGTTAATTCTTATCTGCCCAAATTCTCACCAATTTAGAAAAATTATCTTAGAAACAGAATAGTTTATTTCTCCCCCAACCCAACCACCCCCTTTCTAGATTAAGAAAACACATATTAAAAGAAACAATTTCTTATAACAGCTGTTAATCAAATAACGAAAAGTCCAAATAAGCAATTCATTTCAGTAATTACATAATATGATGTATTCTTTTAGGTTTTGGATGTCCTCTGCTCTCTTTGCGTTGGTAACGGAGTCGCGGTTCGCAGCTCGCAGAACAATATTTGCGATTTCTTACTTCCTTCAAGGAGTTTGTTGTTGCAGACTCGGTTGGTGGATCATGTTGCTAGGTAAGAAAATTCGATTTAAATATAAGTAAGAAATATTTTTTAAAAAGTACTTCGAAATTTAAAAATGTGAAAAGTTATAATTTATTTTTATCAAAACTTATGCAACAGAGCGATTTATCAAATTCCAAATTTAGACATTTGCCTTGTTTCGGATGACATAATAACTTCCCAGTTTTATTCTTAGACTTCTGCAATTTCATTGGTTGTTTCGATTTTCCTGTCAATATTAGCTGCTTTTTTGTCTGCTGTGTTCTATTTTAGAGTTGAATCTGTACAAAACTTGTATTATTCTTGCTACTTTAACAAGGTTAAAACTTTAATTACCAATTAGTGTATATCAGATTCAAAAATCTATTAAAATGTTAATAAAGCTAGTAATTACTTTTGTTCATTCTGTTACATTTAATAGATAATGAATAGAATTAATTTATGCCAAAAAAAATGGAGATATATAATTGCTGAATTTTGTCTGATTGTATTTATCATGACGAATGTTTTAAATATATGCAAATGCATCAAAAAGTCTAATGTCAAAGTTGAAATAATTCTTAATTTTATTATTATCTAATATTAATAGCTATTTATTAACCAAAACAAATGTAATTCTAGCACGACTAAAAAAGAAAGCAATATTGCTGGAAATGTTGCCAGTCAAGACCTGAATCATGCCCATTAAAATTTTCTTTCAAAATAGTTATTACATATTTATCTAGGTGAATAACTAAAAATTATTTCCTTCCAAGATATTTCTAAATACAATTAAAATTTTGTTTTACTTCAGAGTTTTTTTTTAAAGGAAATATTTAGACTTCGAACACTAAATTGCTTCAACATAAACATATCCTTTCAACATGTTCCCTATTATTATCATAAACAAATCTAATTTTAATCCGCCTTTTCAAAGCAATATCTTTCATTTTACTGTTGCCTACTAAAATAATCTTATTATTTTTAGCATGCACCCCAACATGTTTGTCGGCAAGGTGGACGGCTCCGCAATGTACCGCAAGTGGTACTTTGAAGCCATGGTCGACCACTACGAGATGAAGTCCCATCTTGAGCCCCATTTCCGCGTGGGATGGGCCAACACCAAGGGCTATGTCCCGTATCCTGGCGGTGGTCTAAAGTGGGGTGGAAACGGTGTTGGAGATGATATCTATTCTTATGGGTTCGACGGAGCTGCCATGTGGGCTGGTAAGTTTCAGCATAGTCTCCTATGTGATTGGGTAAACTGCAGCAACTACAAAAATGAATCGGATCGTTTTTGCAATGAAATAATTGGTCTTTCCCAGTTTGTTTGCATATTATAGGTTAGAGCAGGGGTTCCCAACCTTTTTGCACCTGCGTACCACTTGACTTTTTGAGAAATTTTGCCGTACCACTAGACCAAAATATTTTAATAAATGAATAATACTTACTCTTCTAAAAGTGTTCAAAGGCTTTTTGAATTAAATTCCTGAGAAAACTTCATATTCTAATGGTTGGATATTTGTTTATTTATAACATGCTTAGAATAAAGGAGAAATAAAAAGATAAAATGGTATTAATTTACAGTTTTATTTATTACCCATAGGTCTAAAAACATACAAATAAAACAAATAATACAAACTAAGAAAAAAATTATCATCATACAAAATATACTTTTATAGTCTTTAGTGCAAAACTTGTTGTTGTTTGCCTGTGATTTTTTTTTGTTCAAGCGTTCAGAAAAATCCACTCTCACACAAGTAACCCGCAACAAATAGCATCAAAAATAGCAGAGCTTGCTGGAAGATCAAAGGGTACAAAGTTTTACATCCGATCCAGAAGTTAATTAAAGATTTAATCTTTAAAATAATGTTTAAAATAATAAGTAATATGTTTGCGTGCTCACTGCTCATGCGTACAGAAGCTATGGATAGCAACATGTTGCTCAAATCACTCACGCGTACCACCGGTTGGGAACCCCTGGGTTAGAGTAATTCAGTGCTTATAGTGGTCCAAATCATTAAGCTAGTTACTGCAGTTTTCCTTCCCATGGCAGTATTGGCTAATACCATCTAACTCTTAAGATTTTTATAGTGTAAGTTACAAGTTAAAAAAGATTTTTAAATTCGAAACAAACCAAATAAATCAGATTACATTATTTAGTTGCAGTAAGTGTAGATCAACTATTCCACTATTTTTTTTATTATTTAACACGTTCACGCCGGCGTAAAAAGGGGGTAGCCAGTGTAAGTAAGGCGGTGCTCAAATAAATGCCGCGCTTTATCTGGCGGCGGGCGATTTATGCCTGTTCACACCTGCACACACGCTTTATGTTTGCTCAGTAGTACAGTGAGTGCCTATGGTGTGCAAGTTGTATATTCGTGTCATTTTTTCATACTGATCAGATTTGTGCCTATTAAGTATAACTCAAAAGGCGGTTAGATTCGTTTTTAGTTTTTGCCCTTATAACAATAAGGATGGATGTGGAAATAAGTGATTCTGATGAATAGATATTAGAAGCAGGAGAAAGCGGTCAAGATATTACGGATACTTTCTTCCTCTTCAGCACAATCTAGTGCGGGCCACCGGTGGTATGCGCCGCCCGATGAGACAATCTAGCGCGGGCCACCGGTGGTATGCGCCGCCCGATGAGACAATCTAGTACAGGTCACCGGTGTAGCGCCGCCCGATGAGACAATTAGTGCGGGCCACGGTGGTCCGCGCCTGCGTGAACGTGTTAATGTTAAAAGTTGTAGTGATATCCATTTTTAACCCACGTGACTTACACTGCAGAGAAGGTAATTTTTGCATGAAAGTAACCTATTATAAAATGCTTGTAAAGTTTAACAATAACTAGGTTGTTGGTAGTTAACCAATTAATGTTAATTTAGATGGCACTACATACTGGAGCATAGGCAGAGTCTATATAACATTATCCACGTTGACTAGCAACATAGGGGTATGTCATGAAAGAGTAATAAAAATAATAATGCTTTAAAGTTAAACAAAACTAGGGTTGGTAGTTAACCAATTCATATTAATTTAGATGGCACTACATCTGGAGCATAGGCAGAGTTAATAAATATCCAAGTCTAGATATGGAGCGAAAGTAATAATAATCCAATTAGATGTCACCTGCAAAAAGACAAGTCAAAGTCATAGATTCATTGCTATCAATCCCCAATGAAGGAGAGTCTGGGGAGCACAGTCGATAAAGTGAGACAACAAAGGTCCCAAGTTCGGAGACGGGCAATGCTAAAATAAATGCTGACCTATGAATGGTATGTGCGATGAATAAAACCCCCATAGATATCATAGTTAAAGTACTAGATTGGCAGATCACGTGACCTTCAATGCTAACGACGGGACGCGCATGGAGACCAGAATAAGAGGGCAAATGGGCAAGTGTTGCTGCCACTTTAAGGAGAAAAATACTACGAAAAAATACCATTTAATTCTAAAATTACAAAAAAAATACTAGAAAAGGATTTAAAGTCACAAAAAAGATTCCAAAATGCAGCTAGTATTTTTATGGTATTTTTTTGTAATTTCAGAATTAAACGTTATTTTTCACAGTATTTTTCTCATTAATGTGGTGGCAACACTGTCTCATTTGCCCTCTTATTCTGGTCTCCATGCGCGTCCTGTCGTTAGCATTGGAAGTCACGTGATCTGCCAATCTAATACTTTAACTATGATATCTATGAATACCCCTTATAGAAGGAGTGTGTGCTTAATGTGCTCCAAAGTCCGGCATATGATGTGGGTCTTAAAAAGTTACGTTGGGTGTCATTTGACAATGCCCGTTTTGCCAATAGCACTCGTGTGCGACGAAAATTTAACCCAACCCCAATGAATGTTTTAATGTTGTCTTTCATGCTGATATATAGCACCTTTTATCAATAGTTTAGCAAGATGATCAGAACATATTTTTATATGTCAAATCTATTATAAAATATATTCTATAACTTGATATTAAGATTCAATCTCATGATTTCTAACGTATTTTAGGCGGAAGGTGCAACAAAGTACGGCAGGTGAACTCGCCCCCGTTTATTCAAAAGGGAGATGTGGTAGGATGCATTATTGACTTGAATGTTCCTCTGATGACGTTTACTGTGAACGGGGTGAAGGTCAAAGGATGCTTCAGGAACTTCAATACAGATGGGATGTTTTACCCAGTTATAAGTTTCTCTGCAAAATTAAGGTGAGTTTGGTTGAAATTGTAGGTGTTTTTATAATGCAAGCCTAATCAGTTATTAGAAAAAGAAGGAAGAAATTTTAATTCTAAGATATACGTATTACAGAACAAGGGAAAAAAACATGGCATATCAATGAAAATTTAATGCATAAAGCATTACCTTGTTTACTTAAACGAGGAAAGATTTTTTTCGCTTTATAAATATAAAACATATTAAAAATCATCTTATGGTATAATAATTTATTTTAACCCTTTCAGTCCCAATGACAATTTGGCATCATCATTTTAGAATTTTTTTTCTGATCGTCTATAGCCATTTATGATATTAAAAAGCACATCATTCGATTCTTCAAAATTTTTTCTATTAGAAAATATTTTTCATTTATCCCAATAGATGTCAGCCCTTATTATTGTTTTAAAATTATGATCAGAAACATGGGATCTGATCATCACTGGGACTGAAAGGATTAAAAATAAGTAAATGAATTTACACATCAAATTAAGCCAATATGAAAATCGGCCACACTTTCATTATAATTAATTTACTATGTTTGTGTTGCCAAATTTCATGTTTAATTTTGATTTTTTTTTCTTTGAGATGCAATCGCATATGAAAGAAAAATGCCAAAACAATTTCCATGACGATGGATACATGGAAAATTGTTAACTTAAGTCTTGAAAAGTCATGGATTTGGGGCTTTTTACTAGAAACTTGTTTCTACTTGTTTTAGTTCTTCTTGTTTAGTAGAAACCCTGTATATGTTCTAATAAATCTTCTGTTTCTGTTCCCCAGTTGCCGTTTCATCTTGGGCGGCGACCACGGCCGTCTCAGATACGGTCCCCCAGACGGCCACTCCCCATTGGTCGAATCCCTGCAACCAAAACAGGTTCTGTCTGTCGATCCCTGCTTCCAGTTTGGAGAGCTCAGCAAGGGAGTGATATTCGGGCCCATGAACGAAAAAGACGACATGGCATTCGTGCCTGCTCCTGTGGAAACACAAGGGGTAAGTTTAAGCAGTTTTTTGCCCTGGTCTAACATCTACAAAAATAACTTGGACAGTGTATATCTTGAAACATTAATTGTTACAACATAATTTTTAAAAAAAAATTAAATTGCAAAAAAAAAGAGAAATACAGTAGAACCTCGATCATCTGATCTAATTGGGTCCGGAGGTAGGTCGGAAAATTGAAAATTTCAGATAATAGATAATTTTCATTAAATAATGAAACTTATACCACAAAATAGGCCAAAAGTCCTATCAAATGAATATTAAATTTTAGTGTTAATTTTCTTAGTGTTAATCAAGGTTCTACTGTATGTACAGTCCCTGGACAAATTATTAGACGCACTGCAAGATTTCATGTATCAATCAATGATGAACAAAATACCTTTAGATTAGAAGGACATTTGTGTTCCTAAACATGAGCTATTGAATAGAAAATACTATCTGCTATACTTAATACATATATCGACATCTTTTTTAATGATATGGCATTCTTGGGTATGTTTTCATCATTACTAAAAAAATACAGTGCGTCTAATAATTTGTCCGGGGACTGTAGTGTTCAGGATTGCCTTCCGCTCTTTCCCACTTCTTCCTCTTTCCAACCTCAACGGAAAAAGCCTGCAACCTTAAGAAGCCAGATTTTTACCCCTCTGTAGTTTGATATCGTTGTAAAAATAGCGTTGGTTTGTTAACAGTCAAATGCAACTGCTCTTGTTAATTTTTCTTCTAATAACGTATTTTAAATAAAATAAAATTCCTTTTGTTGTTGAAGATAGTTAATTTGTGATCTAATGAAGATTATTGTACTAGCAACCCTAAACATGTAGTTTTTGTAATTACTACCGTACCTTGCCATGTTTCCAGTTATTTAAAGGCAAAAAAACCCCCTATTTTTGTGAATTAAAAAACCTTTTAAAAATGCATATTGTTGTCATATTTATAAATATCATTGAAAGAAGGTTCTGGTAGAAATAGTTTGATCTGAAAATTATTTCACCACATTGCTATTTCCAATGTCATAGGTTGCTCTGCCTGGATACGTCGAAAATGTTCGAGACAAGTTGGCGGAAAACATTCATGAAGTCTGGGCGATGAACAAAATTGGTGCTGGATGGTCATATGGAGAAGTAAGCCCAGTGTTTAAATGTTATATTCGATGTCCAACATTACTGTCATTTATGTATTAGGGTTCAAGTTAACACTTTTTCAAATCCTTATTATTATACAGGGTGGCACAAAAGTAGGCTAACAGTTAATGCTGTACCATCGGTAAGAACTTTGGGTTATTTAGAACAGGTATTTGACATAGTCGTGCTTAGTTTTGTTGGTTGGCTAAAATAAAGTCGTACTACAACGTATCTTATCCAAAGAGTAGCGATTCGTGGATTTCGTTTGGTAAACCAAACGAAATCCACGAGATAGCTTCGGAATATTTATTTCATGCTTGAGGAATAAGCAAATAATGTTTCCAGAGTATGAAACTTCGAATCTCGCCATCTGCCAGCTATCCTATAAAATGATTTGTGCTGGTGGAAAATTTGTACTTTTATTTATAAGTGCAAACCACTGCTGGGAATCTGAGTGAGGAGCACCGATGCTGGATCTTTAAGACCAACTGAAAGTATGAAAATGTGGAGACAGTGTGTAGCATAACATTCATAAACATAAAAAGATGTCCACTCGACTAGCATCTCGGGAGCTGATTATCCCTAGAACAACGTAACAACGCCTGATGGACCAGCTGAACCTTAAACCGCACCGCCCAGTTACAAGTCCTTCTTAATAATTACAGTTCTGTGAGGTAATGCGCAATCAACTGACTGAACAACCAGTCATGCTTTCGAAAAATAACTGTTGCTGTATAAATAGCTGTATACCTAACTAACTGTAAGCCTACTTTTGGGCCACCCTGTATTTCTTGAAAACAGTCTGATCCTTGTATTGCCATGATAGAGATTTAACCAACTGAGGGATACAGACGTGTAAACCCTTTCAGGGAATGCTAATTTTTCAGGTAATATATACCATTGAAAAATTGTACTAGTTTACAGTTTCATTACATCAAAAATAACAGGCATTTATTAGGTTTTTAAATCTACTGTACAAGTGAAATTTGAAGTGAGTAAAAAAATAAATTAATTCCAAATTTTCAATCTAAATCTAATGCAATGAAAACAACTTTTTAGAGGTTTTATTTGATTAATATGAAATAAATCAATAAAAATGAGTTGATTGTGTGAATAATTATTGCGAATTAGAACTTTTAAGTAATTAATAAGGTTATTTCGCAAATGAAATTCCAATTTGATCTTTGAAACCATAAAAACAATTTTTTACTAATATTTTAATTACACAAGTTTGTTGACTGCCAATATTGTATTGAAAAATAGAGCTTTTAAGTAATTGAAAAGTTATTTAACAAGTAAAAATTACAATTTGGTCTTTAAGCTATAAAAACACTTCTTTTACAGATGAGAGATGACTCTCGCAAAAAACATCCTTGCCTTACATCTTTCGACAGGCTGCCAATGGCTGAAAAGCGATATGACACTACTCTGGCCCTGCAGACTTTAAAGTAAGAACTGAATTTAGTGAATCAGAATGACTTTGCTTAAGACACTATCTGAAAACCTAATAGGCCTCTTTTTCGAAAATTATGCCTCCCACAAATCTATAATTTAAATATTATTATTTAATAGTAGTTTTTTTAATGATATGACTAAATAAATAAATGAAAAAACATCTTTAGAGTTTTTCAAAATTGGATTTAAGGAGACACTGACTTTAACTCAAACAAATAACATTATTGGATACAATTTTATTAAAAATACTTTGTTGAAAGTGATAGTACAATATTCAATGTACAGTCAAACCTCGATAACTTGACTTCCTATAAGTCAAATGATCCGCTAACTTGAACTTTTAATCAAGTCCTGAATCATTTCTATACTTTTCTTTAAAAAACTGTCTCGATAACTCAAAGTGAACATCTTCTAAGTCGAAGTTTTTGTGATAAATTTCCCCAGTAAAAAACACAATTCAGTACAGACAACACCCACACAGACAACACCACTTAAAATAATACAAACAAGAAATAACTGCTTTTTTCAAAAGAGATTTACATGGTATGTATACTAATTAATACGTAATGGGGCCATGTTTTGCAGTTTCTATAAACATTTTGAACCCATTCTTCTCTTGCTATTTACATAGGCTATTTAAAACTTGAAATGCGTACAACTATAGTACTATGGCAAATATCAAACCATTTCAAACATGGAAAACTCATCTTAAGTGCCTGTAAAGAGGAATAGAAGGTAACTTCGATAACTAGAATTTCTTATAAGTCGAATATTTTTGGAGGTTCCCTGGGACTTCGAGTTATCGAGTATTGACTGTATTCTATTCGTGTGCTAATAATACTCTCATTCAAATTTCAGAACCATTATTTCTTTGGGATATCATATTACAGTTGATAAACCACCAGCAAGAATTCGGAGCATTAAACTGCCAAATGAGTAAGCTTGTCAATTCACTCCATAATATAAATTAAGCTTTTTTTTAAAGTTTGTTTTAGAAATGAGTTTGAAGTGTAAGTAGTAAAGTTAGTAACCATAATTAGTGTAAGAATAGAAACAATAACATCTTCAAAAAACAAAGTTAAGATATTGTTACCCCTGAGCACTTCCATTTTGGTTTCACTTTGTGCTAATGTAAATGTTAATAATTAGCCTGACCAGATTTGTTTCAGTGATTAACTTTTCAATTATAAAATCATCAAATCATTAAATTTCCATAGTTATAGTTTATTTACACTGTTTTTGTTCAAAAAAATATACAAAAATTTAGCAGAGGCTATTTGCACAATTGTTAGAGCTAGATAGTTAAATGAATCCTGGATTTTGCAAGGTTGACCCATCCCTTCATCCCTTGAGTGGGTCAATAAAATGGGTACCAAGCATGCTTGGTAACTAAACACTGAGGGTTCCGCGTGAGGCTGACCACCTTACCGGGACATATGCCTAGCACCCCAGAGCCCTCCTAGGTCACGAAAGCTGAAATGGGCACGGCAGGACTCGGCCCAGTAATGGGCTGTTGCGCCGAGGAGGAGAGATAGTTAAATGACAAACTAAACTGTACTGCGAAATCCGGTACATCTGGTTACCCAGTGCCTATAATTGCCCCATAATTGCCTATTTTAAGCGTGTCACGGTCATAAATTTCTTAAGTGTTTTTTTACAGCCTCTGATGCTCTATCTACTATGAGGCTGAAAACAATTACCACATATTCTGAGGCCAAATACTCTGATCTACGATAAGGCCACCAAAATTTTAGTAAATTTTAAAATTTTCTAAGACCCCTACTTAGTTTTTTACAATGACTTTGCCTGCAGACATTGTAGTAAAGAATATGATACATCGGAAAACTATCACCATCATTACGGGTAATCATGCACACCATTTTCCATAAAGCGGCCCTCAAATTTTTTTAGTGCCTGTAGTCTGAGTGCAAATACATATACACATTTTAAAATAGTATATAAGGTTATGATGTCTCTTAGGAAACCTTCTTTTGTAGGTTCTAATACTTTACTTTTTTCAGCCCATTTCTGCAGCCCAATGGCTACAAGCCAGCTCCGTTGGACCTTCACGCTATCACCTTGAACCAAAAAATGGAAGAACTGGTCGAACTGCTTGCAGAGAACACTCACAATGTGTGGGCGAAAGAGCGAATACAGCAAGGGTGGACCTATGGCTTGAGTGAAGTGAGAAAATTATAACGGTTTTTAAAAATTCCTTCTTGCCAACCATATATTTTTTCTAAAATAATGTAGTTGACACACTCTTAACCGGTTTTAATGGGACAGAGGGCAAGTCAGTTAAGTGAAAATCCGGTTAAACCGTAGAAGTAAAATTAGGGTTTGGATGTAAGCATATTTGAACATTGTTGATATTTACCTTATAAATAAATTCATAATTTTATTCAAGCGTCACAAGTAGCATACTATTTAAAACTCTGCAATTTTTTTTTTAAGCCTAGAAAATCGGAAATTTGCCACAGGTAGTTTCACCAACGGGGGAATCAATAACAAAAGAAGTTTTTATTTAGCTAATTTTTACATTTAAAGATTAAAAAATTTGATTAGTTAAATCAATGAGTCTGGATAAGAGGGAGCCCTACTGTAATGCACAATTTTTATACCAATCCTATTTTTGACTATTAAACTATAATGTACTCAAACAGAGGAGTTTTCTAAATTATGTCCAACGGTTTCTTGAAAAAAATTCAACAATTGTTTTATGATATAATTTAAGCTGCTGATCAGAACCCAATATCCCCCCCCAAATAAAAAATCATAAATGTTTTTTTTTTTAAGATGATATTTTTCCCCAATTTATAAAAAATAGGTTATTTTGGTTGGTAAATTAAGTAGCCTCTGCAAGGGGCTTGAGGGAAGTAAGTTTGAATTCCTTTAATTGCACTTAAAAATTAAAATTCAAAAGCCAAAAAATACACAGATTTTTTGCTGAAATTAGAGTAGTCATTTTAGTTTATAGTTAAAAAGCTGGAGAATTCTATCCAGGGCCCGACTTACAACTTTAGGGGCCCAGGGCACGAGCAAATTTGGGGGCCCCAAAACATACCTCGATAAAATATTTGCGTGTATTTTCCTTAAAGTGTTTACCAAAAAAAAAAAATAGCTGAAGTAATTAGCTTGGAAAGCATGCTCAATCCCCCCAAAATAACTAATTTTTGTGAATTGATTAATTAAGATTTTAAACACAATTTCATAGTCAACTTTTGTTCATGAATTAAATTTTTTTGCATACTTCATATTAAAAAGTTTGGGGCAGTTGTATTGAGCATAAATGTTCATGAAGAAAATTTGGGGGCCCCCTTAAAGTGGGGGCCCTGGGCACGTGCCCCGTTTGCCCTGCCGGAAATCAGGCCCTGATTCTATCTATTATGCAAGATTTTATTCTGTTGCAGGACAGTTTACTTAAAAGAAGCCCTCATTTAGTGCCTTACCAAAATGTAGATGATGCTATAAAGAAAGCAAATCGGTAAGGATTAAAGTGCATGAAGAATAGTGTAGCGATTAATGTGTTTGAATTGTATTATATATTATCCAAAAAATGAATAGAAAATACTTATCTAGAAACTTTTTATTGTATTGTTGTATGGAAACTAAAGCACTATATTTTAATTATAAGCACAGAAATGTAACTGAATATTTTTACGTACATTTGCTAATTTATTGATGAATGCATGTGCAATTCTTTTAGTGATACTGCAAGTGAAACCGTGAGAACTCTGCTCACTTATGGGTACATATTGGACCCTCCATCTACAGAAGCTATTGAAGGTACCTCTTGATTTAGTATTGATGATAAATAAACCTTTTTTTTCTAACACAATTAAAGTTATAAGACTAATATTCATTACCATTGAATGGGGTAACTTTGGCTCAAACATAAAATCCTAGTGCTGAATTTCTTCTTATACTCATAGATTTTTTACTAAATACATAACATATACATTTTTATAAATTTTTAGCCTACTTTTCTTTTTTTAATTCGAAAGAATTAAAAAAAATGAAAAAGTAGGTACTAACATGCGGTCGATGTCCGTCTGTCTGTCCATACCTCCCTTCCAAAATCGGTTCTATCCATCGGATCTTAAAAATTCTTTTTTTGTTAGAAAGCTATGACCTCAGAGACCCAACTTTCATACTTTTTGTCCGCCTGTCTGTACGGACATAAATCTACTATCTGTCGGCGAATTTCCCATTGAATTAGCATTGAAATTCAATTTTGAGTAAATCACTGTTGCCAAATTAACAATGTCATGAGAAACTTTATTTATTTAAAAATATTTGAAGCAAAATAATTTGTGCCTGAATCAGTTTCAAATGACGTCATAAAATGTAGCACAATGTGATTCTTTGATTGTTCATTAATTGTTTACCAAGAAAGCGGCAAGGCATATTTTTTGCATACAATTATGCTTAGTTTTAATTTACATTTCTTATTTTTTTAATGGAGTTTGGAGTAGTTTCATTACTTTTGTTATTAATAAATATCGAATTATTCTTCGAACTACAAATAAATCGTGCAGACAATAAATTATATTAAGTTAATTTGAGAAAGAATATTAAGGAAAATAGTTGATTTTGTCTTTTAGAAGTTTAAAATTATAGCTGGATGTTGTGTTTAGCAATTTTTTTTCGAATGCGTATAAATCTAGTGTAGAAACAGTTGTTGATGATATTTACTGTTAGGAACTTAGTTGTTTTCCTATTAGAAGTAAGTATTTAAGTAACAGGAAAGTAGGCTATTTTAGTTCTTTAAGAACTTCTTGTTTACTCATAGATTAAAGTAGACTTGCCACTCATTGAAAAAGTTTGAAAGAGTTTGTTGGAAGAGCAAAGGGTACTAGGTTTTACAACCGATCCAAAAGTTAAAGATTTCCTCTTTAAAATAATGTTAATGTTTAAAATAATGAGCAATATGTTTGCGTGCTCACTGCTGATGCGTACAGGAGCTATTAATAGTATGTTGCTCACATCACTCACGCGTACCGCATGTAATTTTCGGCGTACCACCAGTGTTACGCGTAACACCAGTTGGGAACCCCTGAGTTAGGGCACTATGATTTAAGACAATCCATATTTTATAGAATTTCTATTGTCTACCAAAAGCCATAAATGTTAAAGCCCATTTAGAACTTTTAATAAAATGTTTAAACTTATGCTCAATGCCTGAAACCTTCTGAATTTTAGCTTGTATGTCATTTGAATTTTTGTAGAGCATATAATTGACTCATTCTAAAATGCATTCCAATTTTAATTCAGTATAAGTTATGATAAATTAATATCATTATATTATTATTATATTATTTATATTATTATATTATATTATTAATACTTTTACAGGGGCAGTTGAAAAGGACAGTGTAATGAAGTATGATCAACGTACTTATAGAGCTGAATCAACATATGCGGTTACAACTGGAAAATGGTTAGTCATTTAAGCTAATAATGTCAAACTATTTCAGTGGTTGCCTCTTTAATAATTTATTTAAAATTAAAATGAAATTGTCACAGATTAATGATCAAACACTTTGAGGCATAGACGAAAATGTAAACTGCATGAGATTTAAATTTCCCAATATAAAAAATATTTTTAAAAGATTACTTTCCTATATTAAAAGTCCACTAAGCCTCTCACATTTGGACCTGGTCCTGCCTGTTCATAAAAAATCTTGCTCTGATACAGAACTGAGGATTACCACCCTGGCCACTATACACGAAAGATTTCCCGAGACACACTGGTTACACGTTTACACTGATGGCTCTGCTACCGGTTCTAATTGTAATACTGGTGCTAGGGTATACTCCAAACACTTCAGTCGTAGTGAGGCCGTTGGTGCTGACTGTACTAGCTTTGATGGTGAGGTGGCTGCTGTTCAACTAGCACTAACAGAGGTGGGGAAAGGAGAGAACCAGAACATTGTGATTTTCATTGACTCACAGGCCACTATTAAGGCAATTTCTGCAGTCACTCTTTCAGAGAACAGTGCCGTACTTGACTGCCAACTGGTGATTAACTCCATGATTGAAAGTGGTCGCATTGTCACTTTGCAGTGGATTCCAAGTCACTGTGGATTGTGGAATCACCGGTAACGGGTTGGCGGACTCTCTTGCCAAAGCTGGGTCAGGCCTTCCTCAACCGGACGTGCCTGTCTGCTACCACAGTGCCAAAAGAACCATCAATGCGAGGTTTAGGACTCACCATCGTGAAACCATTAGAAATGCTACAAGGGGGAAGATTTGGGGCACCTTACTGGGAGATCCCATCCCTCGCGACCTACCCAGGCCAGTCTGTGTTGCCAACTTCAGAATTAAGACTGGCCATGACTATCTTAGAAAGCACCTCCACAGATTTGGTCTGGCGGACTCTCCAACTTGCCCACTTTGTATGACTGCTGACATGAGTGGGGACCACTTGCACTTGTGTTCTGGACTTCTAGACGTAGCCGCTGTGTTTGCTGCTGAAAAATTTAGTAACTTTGTGTGTGTCTCCGAACTGTATTGGGCTGCCCGTAATAGACTAATGGCAGCCTAGGTCTGGCGTAGGATTTAAAAAAAAAACATTAAAAGTTTTAATATGTATATGCTTTAAATGTTTAAATTTAATTAAATATAATTAAAACAATGATAGACTGGTAGTTTCTGGATGAGTTTATGTCTTTTTCTCCCAGTTGGTTAACAAAATGTTTCTAAGTTCAAAAGTAACATTTTGATTTACACATTTTTTTTAAATTTGAAGGTACTTTGAATTTGAAATCATGAGCCCTGGTCCAGTGAAGGTTGGTTGGGCAACACTCTCCTTCATTCCATCTGTTGAGCTAGGAGGAGATGAGCATTCGTGGGGATATGACGGACATTTGGTGAGTTTTGAATTTTGATATAAAAACGTTATCTGGAAGCAATATTTTAAAAAGTACTACTTTTGAATGTGTAGTTCTAGGGTCAGGAGGTTATAAAAGCTTACTTCATGCAAAACATAATAACTTAAGAATGTTAAAGAAATAACTGTAGTGTTTCAGTTTGATGATATGCTAAACTGTCGAATAAAAAACTATGAATAAAATTAAGAGGTTCAGATATTATTGTTTTAGTTAAAATATCTGTGGTATCAATTTTGTAAATAACTCTTGTAATTATTGCTCAAAACTGGATAATTAAAAATGGTAATTTTTAAATTTTCCTGTCCTCTAAAAAAAGCTTATTAACAATAGGTTACGTAGGTACGGTAGCAGAAACCTGTAAAAGTTGTTGAAATATGTTTTACAGATTTTAAACGCATAACTAAATAAAATGTTTTTGAAAAAAATATCTAAATAAGAACCTAACCTACAAAGAATAACTTGTAATTATTTGTTATGGATTCTTTATTGCCCCCTGTGTGCCTTGTTATGCCTTTTTAAAATTATGAGGTCTGTAGTTGCTAGCCCATATATAGATATAGGGCAACAATATCCAACATAATGAATCCTTTATTCTTAATTGGCTTGGTTCACGTGATGTAATTGATTCCTGCTTTCATTCTTGTATTTCATTGGTGCTTTCGGTGATTTTGGATATGACCATAGATATCATAGTTAAAGTATTAGATTGGCAGATCACGTGGCCTCCAATGCTAACAATGGGACGCGAATGGAGACCAAAATACAAGGGCAAAATGGCTAGTATTTGCCACCACTTTAAGGAGAAAAATGCTACGGCATCATCAGTAAAATACCATTTAATTCTAAAATTACAAAAAAATGTCATAAAAATACTAGCAGCATATTGGAATCTTTTTAGTGACTTGAAATGCTTTTCTAGTATTTTTTTTTGGTAATTTTAGAATTAAATGGTATTTTTCCGACGATGCTGTAGCATTTTTCTCCTTAAAGTGGTGGCAACACTGGCCATTTTGCCCTCTTATTTTAGTCTCCACATGCGTGTCCCGTCATTGGCATTGGAGGTCACGTGATCTGCCAATCTAATACTTTAACTATGATATCTATGGATATGACACAATAAGCTTTTCCCACTACATTGATTAACCAACGGAGACCTTATTTTTAGTCCTGTGAAATTTTTGGCCCTCAAGATTAAACATGCTCATTGTACTTAATATCTGTTTTTAGGGCATCAAACAGCATGCTGGTGGGAGTGAAGGTTATGGAAAACAGTGGCAAGTGGGCGACGTGGTTGGATGTCTTCTAGATCTGCATGACCGAACCATAAGTAAGATCACCTTCAAATTGTTTTTCTAATGTAACCAGATTGCAAAACCCGACTGAGGGCATTCTATTTCTATCCACGCCCCTACAATATATCATATAATACCTCTTCCTAAGTCAAGTACTAGCCTTACTCGCCTTGGCAGTGGTCACCTTAAATGCCTGGAATTTATCAACGGTTGTAAGACTTATCCCCTTTGTCCGAAATGCCACCAGTACCAGGCCTCTCCCGTTCATATCCTGGACTGTTTGGGTCTTCTTTGGGAGGATATTTACTCCTCTCCTCTTCTTGTCTCCGACTTTCTTCATGTCAACGGATTCTCTGATCTAGTCTGACTTCGTCAGACTGGTGGAGGATTAGTAACAACAACATACCTCTTCCTTCCCCAAATTTCAATCCCTACAGTAATCAAATATAAAGAACTAATAAGTATTTTTAGATCATTTTAAACAAAGAGTAATCTGAAAAAAATGTTGTAAAACCTATAATTCATTTATATTTCTCACCTATTTTATTAACCTTATTTTTACTAAAATTTATTCTTTGCCTTTCTAGGTTTTTCTTTGAATGGAGAACTTCTCTTAGATGCAATGGGTGGAGAAACTGCCTTTAGTGATATCACTGTAGAAGAAGGTAAATAATTCAGGCCAAACATGGGGGAAATTTGTTCTACTATTATTATGCTGAACTCTAATGCAAATGCTCAGCCAGGGGTGCAGAATGTGTCCGATCCGACGATTTTGGATCGTGGAAAATTTTAGCCATCCAGGGAAATATCGAATTGATTTTGATTTTAACAATGAATTTCAAAATTTCCAGAAACAGACTTAGGATTGGCAAAACTTTAAAAGTGATTGACGACATCCACAAAGACAGTGACAGATTGCTGTTTCTCAATACTTGAAAATTTAATCAGCAATATTTTACTAGTTGCTTTAAATTTGCATTTATTGACAAATATTAGCCATAAGAATTTGATTGAAGCTTGCATCTTTCAAATTTCTAAGTATGCTACAAGATCAGTCTGATGGTTTGTAAAGATTAGACTTTTATGTCATGAAATTTTCTATTAATACAGTGATACAGAATTTATGTGAGCCTATAACATATCGTAAAATTTTGGGGAAATTGTTACATAGATTGGGGTAAATATTGGGAGTAAAAATATTTTCTGCACCCTTTTATTCAACCAAACCTTTCCTGTTTCAGGTTTTGTGCCCGCCTTTACATTCGGCACCGGCCAAAAAGCGAAGCTCGTGTTCGGCCAAGACGTGAACTATCTCAAATACTTCACAGTCTGCGGTCTGCAGGAAGGTTACGAACCGTTTTGTGTGAACATGAACAAAAACATGACATTCTGGTACAACAAGGATGAATCGATATTCACCAACGTTGACGACATGACGGAGTCGCCCATCGAAGTGACGAGGATTCCCGCCGGCACAGATTCACCACCATCCCTCAAGATTTCGCACCGCCTTTATGAGACTGTGGATAAAGTGAACTATGAGTTTGTCAGGTTGAGTCTTCCTGTAACGTGCAATGATGAATACATCAAGTAAGTATCCCGTTAATGCCTTCTCTTGAAAAGTCAGTAACAGGCGTTTTATAATAACATTCTTATTAATGAAAGGCTACAATGTGATTTTGTGGGTCACAGAATGGTTGGTAGTTACTAAAGGTACCTTTTTGATAAAACACCTGGCAAACTTAAATCTAAAGCGCTATTTAAAGGGGAGGGGAAGTCCAGTCGATAAGGCACTCGCTTTGCAAAATGTCCCTGGTTTGGGCCCGAGCATTGAAAATAACTGTCTGTGCAGCAAAAAAGGTCCGACCAAACCTAGATAAAGGGAGTGCATGTGAACTATATTTCAAAGTCAATGCTTACAATGTTGCCCTTAAAATGTGAAGAGAACATGATATTCTGGTTCAACAAGGATGAATCGATATTCACCATTGTTGACGACATGACGGAATCTCCCATCGAAGTGACAAGGATTCCCGCCGGCACGGCTTCACCACCCCTCACGATTTCGCACCGTCTTAATGAGACTGTGGATAAAGTGAACTATGAGTTTGTCAGGTTGAGTCTTCCTGTGACATGCAATGATGAATACATCAAGTGAGTATATAGTTGATGCCGGATCCACAAAATATTGTCGGTTCCTCATGCAGTCAGCAACAGGGGTTTTCTAATAGAAGTCTTAGTAAATGCCGGGCTGCAATGATTTTGTGGGTCACAGAATGGTTGGTAGTTACTAAAGGTATCTTTTCCATAAAACACCTAGCAAACTTAAATCAACGCCATCTAAAGGAGTATAATGGGGCAGGGAAGCCCAGTTGCCTTGCATGTGAGGTGTTCCAGGTTTGTGCGGGGGCATTACCAAAATAACTACCGACCTATAAACCGCCTATGTAGCCATAAAGTCCGACCAATAATACCCCATTTAAAGGGAGTGCACGTTGGATAAATATGCTTCATAGTCATGACAAAGCCTACAATGTTGTCCTTAAAGTTAACTTGCAATGAGGAATAGTGTAATGTTAAACTGTAAATTTTTATTCACAGCGAATTGGGCAAAGCTGAAAACTGGGAGGAAATTCGACGAAGGCAAAGAGGTCAAATAGGTGGAAGACAAGGATCACGTCATCCAGGTTTGGAATTTTACTAAATATCACATTAGTACAATTATAACAATTAAATAATACTATGTCCTTAGTTAAAAGAGTTTTAATGCTACTTTCAACAACTTTTTTAGTAAAAAAGATTTTTTTCCTACAAAATATTACATTAAATAACACTTTATACTCCTTATGCTTACAATAACGTTAATCCCAAGTGGGATCCACTGTTTCTTTAGCGTTTTTTAATAGTTACTAATAATTGGCTTTGCCAAATGGTTTGTCTGGCATTAAACTCCTCTTTAGCTTGTTAGGAAGCTTGTTACTTTTTGGAATAAACTAGTACGAAAACAGTTTTTCACCTGCCAGCTACCCTAAATTAGACCCAGTTTACCAAGTTAAATGTCAGGCACACTAACACCTAAACCGCTTAAGCTATAAAAAAAAGCCTTGTTTTGTATAAACTGCAATGTTTAGTTCAATTATTAATTTTGTTACATTACATTAACTATATGTTAACTTGAAATCCTATTGAATTTAAGTAGTGTATGGGTGTTCATAATGTATGCGTGTCTATTTATGCTTTCAAACTTTATATATTTTTAGCTAACCTGGAGCATCACATGCTAAAAAGTGGTTTTAGCTTGTCTGATGTCAAAGGTAATTTCTACTTTTCTAGAATATTTTCAAAAATTAAGTCCTTGAAAAGTGTTTAATTTATATGGAACAGAGATAAGAACTCTGCACCAATTGTGTCAAAATTGTTATACTGCGCCAACCTGCGATGATACCATATAAATATTGTTGAATGAGGTAACTTTGGCCTAAGCTTTTCTAGCCAATAATTTCTGATTAAATAACTTTTTTAAAAATGTACTTGCCTTTTTTAATTTGTGGCAAACTCTGCCTTGACTGATGAGTAAACGAAGAAAATCCGTACTAGGCTTTCATGTTTAAGTCAATTATATATGAAAATTTTAATTTTGCAATTACAATTTCTCTCAGTACATTTTGCTGCTACAAACTATAGCCAGCAATTCCCATCCTTGATGAAATTAAATATATACAAACCTTGATTACATTACCAATTCAAACAACAAGCTTACCAAATCCTATCCTCCCCCAGATTTGCAGCGTGGCTATTCAGAAGATGCCGCTGAGGACCAACGTCGCGGCCCCCCCAAACGCCACTCCATGGATCTGGCTATGAGCCTGGACGTTCCATCTGACCCGTCAAAAATGCGGGCCATCTCCAGTGAAGATGTCCACCGTAAAGGCATCGAAAGCGGGGCGGAGAGCGAATCGACGGCCCTCGAACCGGACCGGCCAAAGAGAGAGAAAAGAGGCCGGTCACCGTTCAGGTTTTTCAAGAAGAAAGATGAGAAGGTAAGTTGATGTTGCTTTTTTAAGTTGTAAGACATGTCAGCAATATTCGACTTAAGGGTAGGTTAATTAAAAAAATGTTAAGCTAATTATTCAAACCATAAATATCTAAGAAACTTACTTGTTACATTAATTTTAACTAAAGATTTTTAGTTACTGCTTAACTGGAGAACATTATTTTTTTTGTGTCTGTGACATAGCCGAATCAAATGAATCCATTAGTCCTGATTACTGCTTCAGCAATTTCTTCTTACTGCTACTGCTCTTAATTGGCAAACATTATTTTTTTTTAAGTCTATGACATTACCAAATCAAATGGATCCATTAGTCCTGATTACTGCTTCTGCAATTTGCTTGATATTACTGTCATAGAGGTCTGTCAATGACAGCAAGACTTTCATTTCTGTCATATTAACACTCGTAGCTGGACACTCAAATCATGTGGCATGGCGTCAGCTGCGGGTCTGTTATCACAGAATTCTCTTGTCCCCTCTCTGTTGATTTGCATGCCTCTGTGATGGTTGGTTCTCAGCATGGCTATAGTTTTTGCAGTGGATCTATCTGCATTTATATATATTACAAATTAAGTGTTTCGTTGGAATTGATTTTTCAAACATTAATTTATTCCTGTTCCTATTTACACGTATATTTTAGGAAAGCTGAACTTCACATTATAGCTACAACAATTAACAATTCACCTTTTTCATTCCTTTACAAAAGGTAACCAGTCCTCAGGACCAGTACATGGACGACAGAAAGCCCATGGATGCCGGTACATCCCTTACCGTCCGAGATCCTTCCATGCGAGCTTCTGCTACGCAGTTGGTACCACCGACGGTACCTGACCGACCCTCTGGTCATGGACAGTCTGTGGCTGATCGCGCTGGCTCCCCTAGGAGATTGTCAAGAGTACCAACTGAGGTTTGTAAAATTAACCCTCTGAAGGATAAGCAAATTGGCTAATGTGTAAACTTGTTTTCACTTCACGAGATTTAAATTAAAATTTTTAACTGAAAATTTAATTTCTTAAATTTAAAAATATATATATTTCTGTGGTGGTTGGTTATAAATCGCTCCTCTATTCTTTAAATTAAATTTTTTTTATAAAAGTATTACATTTATGAAATTTTAAATGATGTGTGTTGCTGGAAAACCTGGCAGCCAGGTGATGGGTGTGTGTATCCCCTTAGAGGGTGAATTGTATTTGTAGAAACCTTTTTTTATGTAATTGCATTGCATGTTTTTTTTATTTGTACCGTCAAAGGGGGTAAAAATAGGGCAGAGACCTCAACACTAGCTGCAGTGATGTTTCTCTTCAGGATGCGAATGCAGTGGCCAGATATAAGCTTACAGAAAAATCCATTCAGACCAAACATCTTCTCTCTGAAATAACTGCGAACAGATCTACTCTTAAAACCATAACTAGGCTGAGAACCGGACACCACAGGGGTATGAAGATAGATGGCAAGAAGATCTATAGAAGCTGTGAACATTGTCCTGATACACAGCTTACGCCTACTCACATCTATGAGTGTCCGGCTATGAGCGCCAGCCTGAGAAAGATTGGAGTACTGCCGACTATGCTAGATCCGTATGGAGACAACATCAAGCAAGTCGTAGAAGAAATTATCAAAATTCACGGACACATATAGAGTTCGACTCTCATGGACACGACAAAAAAAAAAGGGGGGGGGGGGGGGTAAATTTGGACCAAGCTTAAAACCCTAGTATTGAATTTCACTTTAATATTTTTAACTCATAGGTCAAGGCAATGTTGCCACTCATTGAAAAAGGCAAGCATATTTTTAAAGAGTGTATCTAATGAAAAGTTAACAGATTCTTTCGAATTAAAAAGGGGAAAGTAGGCTAAAAATTATGGGGGGGTGACTAGGCAATTTGGTCGATAGTACTGCCCTCTATCGGTTGCTCTTGAATGAGGAACTTGTGTAGTACGCTCAAACGAAAGTGTGTGGTATAAGTGCTGCCCTCTACCATGTGGCATGAGGTAGCAATGAATTCTTTGGTGTCAGTGTTGAGGGCCACTCTTAACGAAGCATCACTTCAGGGATTTAAGGTTGGTATTAAATGTTCATAAAGCTTAGTTCCCATAACACCCTTCACACAATAAAAAAAAACCCTGTCATGTATATAAAAAAATATGTTTACCACTTGAATTTGTAAATAAACACATTGACTTTTTAACAGATTTCTCCACCTGATGATGGCAGCGACTACCTTGACTCTTCTTCTCTCGACTTGATTGACGAATATTACTACGGAATCAGAATCTTTCCTGGTCAGGAGCCGAATCATGTGTACTGCGGCTGGGTAACGACAACCTACAAGCAATTCGACACCTCCTTTGAAACTGGCCGCATAAGAAAGGTTGTGTACCAAGGATTTGAAGAAAATGCATTGCAGGATGTGTAAGTAGTTTTTTTTCACTATCAACTGTTTGAATTGGCAAAATTGTCTGAAGTCAATCACTTTATAGTGTTTTATCTATAGGTTATATTTTTGCTATAATCAGATATCTTATTAAAAATTATTTATGACCAATTTATTTTATGAAGGGAGTGGTTAAATGAATAATTCATTGATACTGCATTTCTAACGGTCTTAAAAAATACTTTAATTTCAGATTGCAGTTTTTTTTTTGGTGTAAACATTTTAATTTTATTAATTTCATTAGAAAATCTAAGTTTAATCCGATTAGAATTGTTTTTTAAATACAATTGTTACATTAAAATGCTATTTTCCAAAAACTTTTTCTGCCCTTATCTGCAAAAGCATATGTCTGCAAAATTACTGCTAGTTGTGGATGAAAAATTAGTTTAAAAATTTATCAATTTTAACCTTTTAAAACACCCGAAAAAATCCCTTAAATTTGAAGGGTGTGTACCCATCTGGGAAACCTAGAATTCATGAAGTCAAGGTACTTTTTCTGAACTGGAAAAGGGATTTTGAAGGGACATATTCATCTGTTTTTTGTTTTTTTTTGGTTGGATGGTTTTTGCTTTGGTTGGATATGGATGTAATTATCAGATTTTTAAAAATCTAATGCAAAATATAATTTTTTTTATAAATTTCAAGTAAAGTTTACCCCGCCACTCTCATTCTATTCATTGTTATTTAATTAAAATATGAAAAAATACTTTTTATTTTTGGAGATATAGGGGAAGCCTATTCTTATTTAAATGCTTTGCATTTTTTAATTTTTTTTAACTAGCAGGTTAAGGCAACACAAATGAACCGTTAGTGATACCTGGAAATTTTTGTTTTTGGTATGGGAAAACCCTGGAAAAATGACATCAACTCAGTGGCCAAAGCAAAATTTAACAGCAGAAGTGTTAAAATTAAACACCAAATTTGTGAGTTAAACACCAATAGGGTAACTGCGACCACCCTAACTAGATTAAGGACAGGCCACTTCAAAGGTATGGAAATCCAAAAAGATGGAACTAGAAAATACTCCAGCTGCAGAAACTGCCCCGACTCGGAACTGGATCCAAAACATCTTTTCTCTCGTCCAGCCATCCTGGCAAAATTGCAGCAAATTACCAACTCGCCCTACGAAGACCTTTATGAGGACCACTGTCTGCAGATCGCTGGGGCGGTCTATGAGACCTTTGGTCCTGTATAGTCTCTATCCATGGACACGACATCATCATCATCAAAACCCTGGAAAAGTGGGGGAAATTTGACATTGTCTTTGAGTAGACACCCTGAGGGATTTCTCTGTTTAGAATTGGTCTCTATACTTGACAAACTTTCCAGGATGGATCGACAAGACTGCTACATGGTGTGCGCTGGCCAGCTGCATTCGGATATTTCCCAAGGGGACAGCTCTCGCAGCTCCAACCAGGGTATGCTGGTGGGTTGCCACATCGACACATCCATGGGAGTCATCTATTTCACTGCCGAGGGACAGACCACGAGACATCGATTTAAGGTAGTGTTGACCCCCTCGATCGTCAGACCAGGCTTTTTTCCGTATTTTGTGCATCAGTCTTTCTTACAATAACCGTAAATTTCGAAATATTTCACAATTAATAAATTTTTATTCACAATGTAGTTTTTTTCATTTGGAAATGTTTTTATATATATTATATAATATATATATATTATTAATATATAATATTATATATTATATATTATATATATATATATATATATATTATATACTATATATATATATATATATATATATATATATAATATATTATATATAATATATATATATGATCATTTCTTAAAAAATAAACCTAATTCTGATTTTTTTAAAACAAATATGTTATATTTGAATGACATTGAATTTAAAATTTGCCATTTCTAAGCCGTTCAGAAGGTTAATGTTATGTGCCTTTTTTGAAAAATTAATCCTTGAATGCCCAGAAATCCTTTATGTCAGATAACATGCAGGAGCGAGTGGATAGTTTAATATCAACAACACCTAGTTAATGGTAAGGCCCATTGTTGTAGCCTGATCAGGTTTGCTTCTGTGATTAACAGAGTGATCATTAAATTTTCATAAGTCAATTCCTTTATGGTGTTTTTGTTTGAAACAACAATCAAGTTAAATGAAATAGAGATTATTAATTTTTTTTAGCTAGATAATTGAATAACTAACTAAACTGTACTGCAAAATGCAGTACTTCTGGTCACCCTAGGTATGGGAATCTTTCACATCTTGAGTGGTAACAGTTCCAGCTGTATTGTTTTCATTTTTGATCCACTTTCTAATTACATTTGTTTCGGTTAATAGACAGCCATTAATATTTTTTAATTATGAAATTAAAGGGATTGTTTGACATTTGAATGTTACATGCATTTGCATACATTCAAAACAATCATCATGATAAATATAATAAGACGAAATTTTGCAATAATATATGTCTCTTTTTCGTTGCAAATCAATTTTATTTACTATCTATGAAATGTAACAGAAGGAGGGTTTTCACGAGGCGAAATGTATATTCTTTTTGTTTATAAACCCAAATCATTCTAGGTGGAGCCTGGCACAAAGCTGTTTCCAGCTGTGTTCTTTGAAGCAACCAGCAAAGAGGTCCTCCAGTTTGAACTGGGCCGAACCCAGACCACCCTCCCTCTGTCCTCCGCTGTTCTTAGAAGCACAGAGAGGCATTTGATCCCTCAGTGTCCTCCCAGGTTGAAGGCAAGTGCATTTTTTATACATCTAACGTAAAAAAAGGGGCTGTTTATTGTCAGTTTTGTGGTCAATACACAGGGACTTATTATTAAAATGTAAAACTATTCTTATGTATGTCTTGTTAGGATTTCAGTGATGATATGTTTTCCCTTAAAAAAATTCCATCGATATAAGGGCTGGGGAGCCCAGTCCGTAAGGCGCTTGCCTTTGCATGCGAAAGTTTTCAGGTTCGGGCATTACCAAAAAAACAAACAAACCGTGGCTGTGTAGAAGGAGTGCACATTAAATATGCTCCAAAGTCCCCTACACTGTGTACGATGTCACCCTTAAAAGTTGTATTGCGTGCCAACTCAGGTGCCAGTTCATTTGACTGTGGTTCTAAATTATAGCACCCTAACCCTAACATTTATTAAAATTATTCTTATGTCTTGTTAGTGTTATACTCTACCCACAATGATGATATACTTACTATATAAATTTCTACAGATATAACGTCTTATGTTTACTACTTAAGGTTACACTCATATACAGTCCCTGGACAAATTATTAGACGCACTGTATTTTTTTAGTAATGATGAAAACATACCAAAGAATGCCATATCATCAAAAAAGATGTCGATATATGTATTAAGTATAGCAGATAGTATTTCCTATTCGATAGCTTAAGTTTAGGAACACAAATGTCCTTCTAAAGGTATTTTGTTCATCATTGATTGATACATGAAATCTTGCAGTGCGTCTAATAATTTATCCAGGGACTGTAATGCCTGTATTATTAAGCTAGTACATTATATATCCTCAGACCTTGTGTAAAATTAAATAATAAACCTCATTTCATACCCCTATAATTTAACTTTCTTTCTACACAGGTGCAATGCATGCAGCCTTACCAGTGGGCTCGTGCCCCCAACATAAATCTGAAGCCCCATGCCCTCAAGCTGTCCGATATTCGGGGTTGGTCCATGCTATGTGAAGACCCGGTGTCCATGCTTGCGGTACACATACCGGAAGAGGACCGATGCATCGATGTCTTGGAGCTGATTGAGCGGGAAAAACTACTTAGGTAATGTCACACTGTGCGCGGAGAAGTGACCTATCGCACAAATATGACTTTTCGAGTTGCAAATGCTATAATATTCCAAATTTCAATATCTAGCGATTAAAGCAAAAATTAAATCAATTGGTAGAATAGTTGGAATGCAGTAAGCGAATCGTTATTTTTTGTCAATAATGTAATGCAATGGAAAAAATAAAGTTCAGATGATTTTTCTGAAAAGCTAGTATTTTTGCGATAGGTCTCGTTTCCACGTACAGTGCAATGTATACTTGACAAAATATTGCAGAGTTACCACATGCCTCCTAATTTTCCTACTTAAGAAACTCTTAATAACTCCTTAGTGGGAATATTAGCAGTTCTGCAAATCAAAGTGTCTTTCTATGTTAATCCAATGGAAAAATAATCATTTTCTGAGCCATATTACCCCAGCTGTATTGTATATTTTTATATGATAAATGTTCTATAGTTGCATTTAAAAATTGTCACTTCCCTGCTCAAAAACTGTTACTACGAGAAAATATTGAGACTAGAGGGACATTGTGACTTTCATTATGTTTAATTATACTACATATTTTCGGTCCAATGACCAAACCACGAATGTGTAAATTCTAGGGATTGGTGATTTTTTAAAATGTTGGACCTAACTGTTTTTGGCTTTCCTTCCCTGTTTTTTTGCATATTCCTGGTTTTGTCATTGAATTGAAAATATCCTAAAATTTACATCTTTTCTAACAATGCTGTTCCGTTCCAGTTTCCACGCCCACACACTGGCACTCTACGGAGCCCTGTGTTTCCAAGGCAACCACCGTGCAGCCCACATCATCTGCGGGCATGTTGACGAAAAGCAGCTGATGTACGCCATTCAGTCAGAATATTTGTCTGGTCCCTTGAGGAGCGCCTTCACGGATCTACTTATCGCCCTGCATTTGGAATTCCATGCGTATGCAAGGTACGTTGGCGAATTTAAATTTAAATAACTAAAAATTCAATCTACATTGAAATAACATGAAAATTCCATTTATTTTCAATATTTCCACTCTTGCCAATTCGTCAAACACACGAGAAACTTTTTTTTCTTGAAGCAATATTAATTTATGTGATTAGTTTCGAATGATGTCACAGTATATATTTCAATACAGTTCTTTTAATGGTTCATTATATATGCATGAAGAAAGATGCATAAAGAGTTCAAACTTTGCGTAAAAAATATGCCAAGTTTTGCTTTTATTTTTAAAGCATCAATTTTATTAATTATTTATTCTTTGAATTGTAAATTAATTTAACAAATGATAAATAATATTAATTGAATTTTCAAAAGAAAGTTAATGAAAATGGCAAATTATGGCGACCAAATGATGTTTATTAAGAAGGTGGCGGAGAATGGTCTTGTCGCATAAAATGTTATGGTTTAAGTGACAGATTCTGTTACAAACCTACTTGTTTATATAGTTGGGCATTAGCCTTTTCTGTTTTCCATAAATTCAGCGATTATTATGCACTGAAGACAAGACTTAGTTTAAGTCCCAAAAAGGATATATGCTTTTTAAGATATATTTTAACCTAACTTTAGCGTTTTAGTAGGTTGCTGTTATTTAAATTATAACGTTTCAAAATTATTGTTTTATATATAATTTTGTTTAAGTCCCCAACAACTTTTAACCTTTCATTTCTTATAATGTTGCTTTTTCAAACTCTTGAATTGCTGTTATTTAAATTATAATTTTTTTTAATATTATCAAAATGATTGTTTTTTAGGAGTTTGACACAGAATGAATTTATTTTACCTTTGGGGCCTGACCTACGTGGCATGTACGAAGATCCCATGAATGCCCACAGCCTTTCAACTATGCAGTACTCGTCCATTCGACCAGAAATGACGATGAGTCCTATTGCGTGAGTAAACCCTTTCAAGTTTCTTTGATGCCTTAAAAGAAATAACCTTTATTTCGACTACCGTATATACTCGTGTATAAGCCGAGCAATTTTGGACTTATTTAGTGTCGTAAAAATTGGGGTCAACTTATACACGAGACATCAAATTTCCGAAATTTTTTTTCCCCAATCCTTAAACTAAAACTAAATTTCAATCAAACTTAAGGTTTAAATACTATCTATTAAAAATAAAGGCACAAAAGCAGTTAAATTTTGAAGATGAAATGAGATTGGTATCTATTCCCGGTATCCAAGATAATGATGCTTAATTGTTAGTTCTCGGCGTGATGCGTATTTTGCACCTGTAGCTCTGGCACATGGCAGTTCAGTCAACCAGTCTTCAAGTGTGTAAAGAAAACAATGCTCGTCCGTGACCTTGGCTGCGTGGTCTTTACGCTTCACTGAACATAGTTTCAACTAAGCTTCTCCATTCAGGGTCAGCAATGTCAAGGACACTCTGATCCGAAACCTGTTTTATTTTAGTTGGGGTTTAAATTTAGCTTGCAAAAAAAAAATTACGATCCCGGCATGAACCGGTGTTTTATTTTCTTCAGAAGGCTCTGGCCTCATTTCTTACCTCGACTAATACACGGGCTACCGATTTTGGAAGGATATTTGGTTTAAGAATGGGGGGTCGACTTATACACGAGTATATACGGTAGTATCGAATCGAACCTGCATTTTCTGCCAAAGGGGACATGAATTTCTGAAAATGAAACCAACTCCCACACTATTAACCTATAGAGGAATTGGATTGAGTTTTTCCTGACTAGTATGCACAATTGTTTACCTATTGCTTCCAAACTTGCTGTTAATGCTTAGATATTGATGAGCCCTACCTTTGTTTTTTTTTTAATTGCCCCTAAGTTAGAATGTTTTTTATAAGCTGACGAGAAGAACAATACTTTACACTTTACAGTAAGTTAAAATAATTTTTCCTTCAAATTCATTTCTCTACTGACGTCAGAGTGACTGTTCCAGGTTGTTTGGCAAACTGCCTAGTTTGGGAACTTGGCTAGTTTAAATCCTAACAGAAACATGCTGTTTTTATGTAATTAATGGAGAACTGGGGAGCCCTGTAGGTAAGGCGCTTGCTTGCATGAAATGGTTCGGGTCCAGGCATTGCCAAAATAGCTACCGATATATAAACGATCTGTGCAGTCAAAGTAGTCTGGCTCATGTACAGAGAAGAGTGCTGCACATTCTAAGTCCCAATATTGTGCCTAAAAGTTGCGCTGGGTGTCTACTCAGCTGGCGGCTCGTCATATGACTGTGGTTCAAAATTTTGACGCCTCTCACCTACAGCCCTCGTGTAACTCTAGTGCAATGATAATTCAGTGTAACCTACCAAGTTAATGATTTTATTGTAAACACCAGAAAACATTCCTTTAAATGTTTTTACAAAATAACCAACAAACTATTGCTTTACTGCCGTAACTGACATATACTTCATATTTTTTAGAGAGAAAATTACTTCCCTCAAAGAACTGAGCACTCCATACTTCCCCATGGAGAATCTGAAACAGTTTATTATGGGGGCCTTGGATGACGCTGTTCGCCTAGGAAGCAGACCCAATCGTGATCCGATCGGAGGCAGCAACGAAAACCTTTTTGTGTAAGTATGTTAGGGCTGTATATGTAGTGGATGAAATAACAGAAGGCAATTGATGGGAAGATAACTTTTAACATTTAATTTTAATTTTTTATAGAGATATACATAATACGAGGGCTGTTTTTTTTTCAACCTCCGATGGGCTGTAACAAATAGACGGGTCAAGATACAAAAAAGATTTTTTTTACCAAAAGTAAAGTACAATACTGCTTATTTCTCCATATAATCACCTTGACGATTAAAGCATTTGTCATATCTGTAAACAAGCTTTGAAATACCCTCTTCATAAAATGTAGCCGCCAATGATTGGGAGGGAGTTGGGACGGTTTCTTTGAGCTCCCCGTCAACTTGGAAGCGCTACAATCCAAGCCACTATGCTTATCAATAATTCACTTATGGTAAACCTTCGAGTTTCCCTAAACACTTGGTCAATTCGCTGAACAATGCTGATGTTCATAAAGAAGGGGACTAAGGAAGCAAGTCTGTCGCTACAGACGGTATTGTTCAGCGAGTAGACCAAGTGTTTAGGGAAACTCGAAGGTTCACCATAAGTGAATTATTGACTAGCAGTGGTTTGGAGGGCAGAAAAAAATTGGCGTAAAGCTTCAAAATTTACTTTTTTTAAATGAAACCGTCACAACTCCCTCCAATCATTGGCGGCTACATTTTATGAAGAGGGTATTCAAAGCTTGTTTGCAGGTATAACAAATGCCTTGCCAAGGTGATTATGTGGAGAAATAAGCAGTATTGTACATTACTTTAGGTAAAAAAATCTTTTTTGTATTTCGACCCGTCTTTTTGTTACAGCCCATCGCAGGTTGAAAAAAAAAACAGCCCTCGTATATGCTCAGTAGCAGCGAGGAAACATTTCAGTTGCGTACCATCAAAATTCATAGAACACGACAAAGGTTTATTAGCATAAAACAAAGTTATGTGGCCATGCAGGAGCAAGGGAAATAAAACATTGATGCTCGGGAATCAGTACACCTCAAGTATACGCATGTGGTTGTAACTTGATGATGTGTTTCTTTTAGAGAACCATTCAAAGAATATATTTAACTTAACGTATGATACATGAGAAGATTTATGAAGAAAACAACGTTGATTATTGACGAATATAGTTTATTCAGTAGCCATTTATGTGTTTCGGTGGGAACTGTAACGGGGGGGAACTATTTGACTAAAACGTTTGGTACTTTTCCATTTTGGGAGCCCAAGCGATAAAGCCGCCAAAAATATACAACTACTGCCAAACAGAATGTTTACAATGTTAATCTTTAACTGTGTATACTGTGTTTTGTTGCAAAAAAATTCTGTTGTCACCAAAGATTCCATTGGGCAAGATTTACGGTTGCAAAACCGGGAAAAGTACCAAATATTAATATGTCCTACCTAATTAGTGCTTTACTTCTATCAATAGTTATTTGTGCAACTAGTGTGAAAAGTAAGGCTTTTTTAAACAAGTTCAGTAAATTATTTCACGAGCAATGTGCGAGCGAGTGAAATAAATTTGCGAGTTTAAAAAAGGCTATTTTCAACGTGTTGTCATACACTATTTTTCATAATAACATGCAAAAAAAGTATTTATTAAATTGGCATTTATTGATTGGCTTATTAATTATTTTATTATCACGTTCAAATGATTTGGCATTGGAAATAAGATGCCAAATAAAGAATCACGTTCAAATAAAGAATTTTACACCAATCAGATGCTCTTATTTACTTTGTCCCACTACTGCGTAAAAGTAACTTTGAAACACGATTTCGTTAAAAGCATCACTTTAGCCACGATTATTGATTTGAATAAATTAGTTTTTTTGCACGATATTATAAAAACACCTTTACACTATACTTTTTGCAATAGAGTTTGTACTTAACTTAAAAGTATTGTTATGGTCTTCTTTACTTTCTTACCTATCTTTATTTTATTTTTCTTTAGGCCTATTATTAAACTGGCAGATAAACTGTTGCTTATTGGTCTTCTGCAAGACGAGGAACTGCAGTGGTTGCTTCGTTTAATCGACCCTGAAAATTTTGATCCTGACTTCAATCCTGGTAATAATTACATTAATTAATACAAATTTTTGCATTTTGTTTTAACTTCGGGTTTATTGGATAATTTTCATTAAAAAACTATTAACCTACATAAACAATAATTAATATTTGTTGATTTAGGACTGAACTAAAAAGGTAGTGCTTAATGTACTTTTAATAAATTCTAAAAATGATATTGTAACTCGATTTTTAAAAAAAAATATATATATTAAGTGCAAATTAAAATTTCAAACAATTTTTTTATGTTAATTTTTCATGAATCTAAACTGAAATTTTTGATTCATGCTTTTGTGTTTGATGTAGTGTAACAAACCCACTTGTTTATAACTCCTTTTTTTTTTTGTTGCAGAAAATGAAAATCAAATGACTGGCTTGATGACTATGAACATAGCTGAAGGAGCCAAACTCCAGATGTGCTTTTTGCTGCACCATCTTTTTGATCTGCAATTGAGGCACAGAATTGAATCGATGCTTGCATTCTGCGATGGTTACGTTGCAGAGTTGCAAAGTGTGAGTTTCTTTTAAACATTTGCCAGTTTTTAATTATGTGGTATATTAAATTGCTTCGTTGTTATTTTACAAACATTTACCCTTTTCTATATTTGGAGATTGAGTTAAGTCTGTTATAGATGATTTTTTCATTGTAGTATAAAATTTTTACTTTAACTTACTTAATATGAAATATAGGGGCTGGGGAGCCCAGTCGGTTAGGCGGGCGCCTTGCATGCGAAAGGTCCCAGGTTCGGGTCCGGGCATCGCCAAAATAACTGCCGCCCAAAAATGTCCCGTGCAGCTCAAAAAATGTCCGACGAATAATACCCTGTGTAGAAGGAGTGCAGGTTAAATATATTCCAAAGTCCCAACGTGCGTACGATGTCGCCCTTAACGGTTGCGTTGGGTGCCTATTCAGGTGTCGGCTCGTTACTTGAATGTGGTTCTACAGTCCCTGGACAAATTATTAGACGCACTGCAAGATTTCATGTATCAATCAATGATGAACAAAATACCTTTAGAAGGACATTTGTGTTCCTAAACTTAAGCTATTGAATCGAAAATACTATCTGCTATACTTAATACATTTATAGACATCTTTTTCAATGATATGGCATTCTTTGGTATGTTTTCAGCATTACTTTAAAAAAATACAGTGCGTCTAATAATTTGTCCAGAGACTGTAAATTATGACGCTCGTCACCAATAGCCCTCGTGTAGCTCTAGTGCGATATGATAATTCAAACCTACCTACGTAATACGAAATATAAGGCAATGAAAGCATTGCGATAGGGTCGGAAATTCAAAATGGAGATTTTGTGTTTTTTAAATGTTCTGGAGGAGGCCCAGTGGTTTAGTGGTAGTGCTTCGCATTGCCACGCCACAGGTCCGGGGATCGAATCCCGGATTGGGCGAGGTTGACCCATCCTTTCATCCCTTGAGTGGGTCGATAAAAAGGGTACCAAGCATGCTTGGGAACTAAACACTGGGGGTTCCGCGTGAGGCTGACCACCTTACCGGGACATATGCCTAGCACCCCAGAGCCGTAGGTCACGAAAGCTGAAATGGGCACGGCAGGCCTTGGCCCAGTAATGGGCTGTTGCGCCGAGGAGTTTAGTTTAGTAGAAATGTTCTGGAGAGCATCGTAACAAGGTTTCTGAGGTAATCGTGCGTGCAGAAAGGCTGCCATAAAACTTTTTAGGTTTTACAGTTATTGGTTACCCTTAAGGGTATTGGTTACCCTTAAGGTAAAGGGTATACAATTACTTTTAAGGGAGACTGTCATTCCCAGAGAAGCTAATGCATTAGTTTTGGAATCACAAGTTTTGCAAAAGAATTGCTTTGCCATGTTACCCCATTTTCACCAGGTACGGGAATCGTCATAACATCTATTTAAAAACAAAATTGAAAAGAAAATAACATCCGGTTATTGAATTATTAATGGATAAAGTTTTAAAACAGTGTCGCCATCTGCTGTATATTTTTGGTATTTTAAAACTTCAAAAATATATAATTAAATAAGTAGATAACATTTTTTGAACATAACAAATTTGTTTCATTTCGATGTTATGTTGATTCCCGTACCTGGGGAAAAAGGGCTAACATGGCAAAGCAATACTTCTGCGGAAGTTGTGATTCCAAAACTAATGCATTATAGCTCTATGGAACTGACAATCCCTCTTAAATATCTTGATTTAGTGAGTGGTAATTGAAAGTTATGTAGTGTTACATACCCTTACATTTTTAGTGACATTACTTCCAATAATTATCTTCCGTTAACTATAAAAAGCTTTTTAACATTTATAAATTTCTTAAATATTATAAATAAGTACCTAAACCTTATTTTGTAAAAAATACAAACCCTCATTGACTAGAGTTGTTGTAGACAACTTAGGTGATGATTTTCTTTTTAACAGGATCAACTCCGGCGTTACATTGAGATCAAATCTTCAGACATGCCTGCGGCTGTGGCAGCAAGAAAGACAAAAGAATTTAGATGTAATCCGAAAGAACAAGTAAATATCAAATAGCTTAAAACTATTTATTCTTATGTAATATGCTAATAGAAATGCATTTGTACAAATTAGCAAAAAATGAATGAATGAAACTTTGTTATGTGTGTGGTATAAAAGGTGGAGCGAAAAGAGTAGCTGCTATAGAATCTTTTTAAGTTTTAATGTTATTGAAATGACCTTAAAGGGTAATATTTAATTACCTTTAACCCATAGAGCTAATTCATTAATTTTGAAATCACAACTTACACAGAAGTATTGCTTTGCCATGTTAGCCCTTTTTCACCAGGTATGGGAATCATCATAATATCAATTTAAATGAAAATTGAAAAGAAAATATAAACCGGTTATTTAATTATTAATTGATAAAGTTTTAAAATCGTGCCGCCATCTGCTGTATAATTTTGGCATTTTAAAACTTCAAAAATATATAGTTAAATAACTAGATAACGTTTCCGTTTCAAATTTGTTTCATTTCGATGTTATGTTGACTCCTATACCTTGGGAAAAAAGGGCTAACATGGCAAAGCAATACTTCTGCGGAAGTTGTGATTCCAAAATTAATGAATTATCTCTATTGGACTGACAATCCCTCGTAAATGCATTGATTTATTGAGTGACGTAGTGTTACACACCTATAGTTTTCTATACTCCTTGTTTGTGATTACAAATTTATTCAACTTCCAGATGCGATCCATTTTGTGCTTCAAAAACCTTGAAGAAGACCAAGCTGACCAATCTTCGTGCGGCGAAGATCTCCGCGAGACTCTGATCACTTTCCACGATGAACTCGTCGGGCGTGTTAAGACCGTTTGCAACCCTGAAGAGTCGAAAGAAGAGACAGAAGAAACGGCTGAAGAGCCCTCTAAACCTTGGACTCAGAGACTGCTGAATATAGTGAAGATGGTGAAGGCGGAGGAAGAAAAAGAGAAAACTGAAAAGGAGGGACCAAGACCTGAAGGTGGACTATTGGCTATTATTTGGTCTGAAACTTAATACAGGGAATATTCGGTATTCGGCTGAATATTCGGGTTAGACTTTGGCCGAATATTCGTTATTCGGTATTCGGCCAAATTTGGTATTCGGTGCATCCCTAATTTAAATCTTCATATTGATAAAATTTATTTTGACAGTTTTTAAGTTAAAATATCTCCATCTAGGTGCTGCCATTTCAGGATGCTGCCTTTTGTTTTGTCTTAGGCTTAATATATAAATTAAATTTTTGGTTGTCCTTTTGTAATTTTTAAAGTAATTAAAGCACCAAATACTAGAATTTTTAGTCAAAAGCGGCAAGTTTAAACAGTTTTTATCTAAACAAAAAGATCTATTTTAAATATTGACATTTAAATTATTTCTTCCATAATTGAGATACCCCAATCCCCCCCCCCCCCCCCCCCCCACCAAACTATTAAATTTTTAGTTGTCCTTTTGTAAGTCTCAAAGTAATTATATTTTCTTTTAAAGGTCATATAAGAAATCATAAAATTATCATATTTTAATCATTATGTCTCCGTTTCCAGAGTTACTTCAGAAAAAAATTGTGTCAATGTTGGTGAAATGGGCAGAAGAGTCGGAAATTGAGAACAGGGAACTGGTTCGTCAAATGTTCTTCCTGCTTCTCAGGGCTTTTAATGGAATTGGTGAGGTAAGTTTTGTAATTTTTTTTGTTTATACCATTTAAAGAAATATCTGTGTGAATTATACAGTGTCGCAATATTTGCTTGCAAATACATGAAATAAATGTTGTATTTCCTCATGCCTTCAATTCCTTCAATTAGGTGTATTTTTATTGTATATTTAAACAGATATTTTATTCAAATTAAGATTTTTTTAAAAAAAAACCTGAGTTGATATTTTTTTAATCAAACTTTCAAATTACCAAATTTAATAAAATTGAATGGCATACACATAAAGACTTGGAGACTTCCCAAACAGCCCTAAATGAATGCATGCAGGGCATTGAAACGTGGTCAAAAGAGCTTAAGCTCACTATTAATCCAGATAAAACAAACCTTTGTATTTTCTCAACTGACAGGAAAAATCGACGCTCCTTCCATCCTTCCATCAAGCTCTTTGGCTCGGAAATCAAACAAACTTCTAATCCACGATACCTTGGACTCACTCTTGACGCAGAGCTCAGATTCTCGCAACACCTCAATCATGTCTCAAATAAAGCACTAAAAAAGCTTAACATCCTTAAGAGACTGTGCGGTGGATCCTGGGGATCAAATCCAAAGACCCTTCTTAATACATATACCTCCATAGTCAGGCCCATTCTTGAATACGCTGCACCCATCTGGGCACCAGCTATGCCCACTGCAAGAGAAAAGATCGACAGGATACAGTACAGGGCATCAAAAATCATCATTGGAGCTGTCTCATCAACGAATAACATCAAAGCTGAAAAGGAATGCGGCCTAACTCCTTTGGAAAACAGAAGAAAATTATCCACAATTAAATTCACAAATAACATACGGAGCCTACCTGAAAACCACATTTCCAATATAACTTTCAAAGCATGGAGCGAAAAATCCAGGCTTAAAAGATCCTCAACCCTACAGCATGATCTGGAAATCAGGAAAGATATCAACCTCCAGCATAAGTCACTTGAAATTCCGAAAGAACCTATTCATACTTTGCACCTTCACCCGCAGACAATCGTAAACCTAAACCTCCTACGACCCTGCACCAAAAAAGAACCGGTCTCGATAATTAAAGAAAAAGGCGTCCATACCATCAATGAACTCACCACCAAAGCCCAAAATTTAGTATTAGCCTACACAGATGGCTCCTCCGATTCAAATCTTGATGGAGGAGGTGCAGGAGTTTTCTTAACGGGTCCAGGCGATGAAAATGAGTGTCACAAAATTCCTGTAGGGAAAATTGCCTCCAACTATACATGCGAACTCGTTGCCATCAAGAGTGCGTTGGAGATTTTCCTGTCCAAAAGCATCCACAGATCCAGCGGCATTACCATCCTTTCTGATTCAAGATCTGCCCTGCAGGCCATTCAGAAGGGCAAGTGCCAAATCAGCCATGAAATAATCCTATCCATCAACAAAGTCATCGCAGCCAAGAAAACCTGCACGTTACAGTGGATACCAGCTCATGTTAACATCCTTGGAAATGAAAAAGCCGATGAGCTTGCCAAAGAATCAAGAGCTTGCCCCCAATCATCTAACCTCATAACTCTCGTTGACGCCAATGCAGTTGCCAGCCGTAGACTTATCAAAAATAATTTTAAATATTCCATCCCTGCTCTAAATTGTAACCGTACAATATCTTCAATAATAGCCAGACTACGAACAAAACATTTAAAAGGAATGAAAATCTCAACGGAAGGACAAAGAAGCTTCTCCACAAACTGCCCAAACTGTCCTGGTGTCCAACTGTCCCCGCAGCATATATTTGGCTGCCCAGCAATTCAAGCCAGGCTCTTCAGGATTGGCTTTGAAGACCCAGAAATTTTAATTCTCTCCGAAGATGCAGAGGAAATAGCGAAAGCTGTCTACGACAGCTTCGGATCCATCTAGTTTTTGCACACAACATGGACACGACAACAACAACAACAACAATAAAATTGAATTGTTTATCCTCTTACCTTTCTTCCTCCCTAAAGTGGGGCGACAAAAACGAGGACCAAAATTGTGCTTGGGAACTAAACAGTTAGGTTATTGTGTGAGGTTGATCACAAGAATGCTGAAATGGGCACAGCAGGCCTTGGGCTGTTATGCTACCGTGGAATTATTTACTATTTACCCTTCTTTCAGATAATGAATGCCATGGACAACACCTACACCATCAGCACAACCAGTAAAGAAGACGTCGTCGTACTTCTGGGCTACCTTCAACGCGTGAGGGCCTTGCTGCCCGTACAGATGGGCCCGGAAGAGGAAGAAATAATGCGGGACAGTCTATGGTAACCCTTTATTTTAGTCACTAAGTCAGTGAACTTAGGGGGCATCCATAAATTGCGAGATTTGATTTGGATGATTTTTTGAAAGATTGGATTTATTTCCAAAACACGCACTTTATTATTTTCATTGAAGACTCGTTTTAGCTTCCGCACTACGTTCATAACGTAAAAAGTGGAAGGTATTATAATCGTTCGTCTGTCCGTCTGTCACCCACTTTCATAGCCCAAACTACAAATGCTACGGGCAAGTGTGATACATCAAAAAATTCAGCGCATCAAAATTAGAATACATTGAAAATTTCAGAAAATAATTCGAATTCAAAGTACTTCAATTATTTAAAAAACTGCAAAATTCAATGCTCATTTAAAAAGCATAGGAAGCCATTTTTATTAGAATTAAATCACCATTGCCATTCGCAACAATCGCTCGAGAAACTTAAAATTCTTTTAGACAATAAATTAAAATAAATTTATTTTTGCGACATCGATCCGTTTGAAATGACGTCAAATATATTTCACTACGAGATTCTTTGTTTGTTGATATGAAATGTTTTCTTCTATTTAAAAGCGAGGAATATTACATATTTATTATTTGAAATATAAATTAATTTTTGCAAACGATAAGTAATAATTATTGAATTTTCAAAATCAAATAAATTTAAGTAGCCAAATTTAGCATGTAAATGTTTAATATAGAATTAATGGTGTGTTTGTCACCTTTTTTACCTGTTAACCACAACTGCTGTGTGGAAGCGGGTAAAATGACAGATTCTGTTACAAACCTACTTGTTTAAGATTGAGTAGATCGTAGCCTGGAATCAAAGTAATAGAGGCGGATCGAATACCAAAATAGAAACTAAGAAATTAATTATTCTGTACATTACTCCTACACAGTCTCAAGAGTGACTATTGGAACTAATATTCCATATGATTTGAAGTAAAATAATCTGCATGAAACTTTTTTGTTTTGTTTTTGTACCCCTTTTTCCGCGACGTTTGAATGAAGTTCTCAGTTTTACATTTAGTTATATAGTTCGGATAGCCATGATAAATATTATTGTGTTAAATGTTGCCATATTAGTCAAGAAGCCTTTTTTACTTGCATTGAAATTAATTTTCTCTCGATTTTTTATTGCTTTTGCATGGGGGGGGGGGGGGGGGCAGGGGAGGAGTTATGTGACATTCGCCTTGACCCACTTTTTAGCTCCTTAAAAGTCTTTATTTTTGCTTTGTATGCAGGAAATTCACTTTTGCACAGGTTACAAAATAAATACAGGCAACAAATTCTTATTATGTTTTAAGTTTTAATTTGCTTATATATATTGCTTTAATATATTATATAAAAGACTTTATCTATAAAAGACATCTTTAATATATATATATATAATACTATATATATAATATATAATATATATATATATACTATATATATATATATTATATATATATATATATATATATATATATATATATATATATATATATATATATAATATATATATATATATATAAAATATTTATATATATATGTATATATGTATGTCGCAATTAACTATATATATATATATATGCTTAGTTAATTGCGACAATTTATTAAGAGGGTCTACAACCTTAATCTTTGCTGTTTGTTGCCCGCAATGTGAAAAGAAGCTAATTATGGCAAAGGTTATGTTTCTAGTCCTACTTAGGGCTGGGGAGCCCAGACGGTAAGGTGCTTGCCCTGCATGCGAAAGGTCCCAGGTTCGGGTCCGGGTATTGCCAAAATAACTGCCGACCTATATAAGGGCAGCCAAAACCACTGAAGAATAATATTCCATGTAGGGGGAGTGCACATTTAATATGTTTAAAAATCCTGATGCTGTGTATGATGTCACTGATAAAAAGTTTGGTTGGGTGCCTACTCAGGTATCCGCTGTGGTTTTAAAAATTAAGACGCTTGTCACCCATAGCCCTTGTGTCGCTCTAGTGCGATGATAATTCAATTAAGTCAGGGTCCGTGCAGTCTCTTTATGTTTCACTGAAAGGGCTTACTTTCTAGTTTCGCTCCTTAAATGGCGTTATTATGCCTACATGCAAGATATTCACAATTGCACCTGATTAAAAAATTGAAAACTAGCAAAAAATTAGACAACTATGTTATCGATTGAGATTGAAGCTTTTTTCTGTTAAAAGTAAATAGTTTATATAGATTTTACAAGCGAGTCTAGAACCTTAATCTACTCTGTTTTTGTTGTCAATGTGAAAAATAGCCAATCTTATCCAAGGTTACATTTGGGGGCTGGGGAGCCCAGTCGGTTAGGCATTCGTCTAGCATGCGGAAGGTTCGGGTCCGGGCATCGGCAAAATAACTGGCGACCTATAAACGGCCCGTGCAGCCAAAAATGTCCGACGAATAATACCCCGTGGGGAGGGAGTGCATGTTAAATATCCTTCAAAGTCCTAACGCTGCGTACGATGTCGCCCTTAACGGTTGCATTGGTTGCCTTATCATTTGTCGGCTCCTCACTCGACTGTGATTCTAAAATACGACGCCCGTCGCCAAGCCCTCGTGTAGCTCTAGTGCGACGATAATTCAAACTAAACTAAACTAAACCAAGGTTACGTTTCTGCTCCAACTTGTGTGTGATCCCTTATTTTTAAGAATCCCTTACATTTTCTTAATTTTGAGTAGAAAGTTGCTGTAACTTGAATATTTAGTTTTAAAATACCTTTCTAATGCTTTCCAGGGCTATGGTCAGCAACCGAGTCTTCTTCCAGCATCCAGACCTCATCAGGATTTTGAGGGTCCACGAAAACGTCATGAAGGTCATGATAAACACCCTAGCCAAGAGGGCCCAAAGTGACAGTGGACCAGTAAGTGTCAATTCATATTGCAACTACATTAAAATACGATGGGCATGTTTCACGTCTTGAGTGGCAACAATACCAGCTCGATTGTTTTCATTTTTGGTTCCTCTGGAATGACATTTGTTTTGTTCAATAAATAGCTGTTAACATTATGCAATTATAAATTAAAGATTATTTCAACTTTGAGGTTTTAATGTTTTGATGCATTTAAAACGTTCGTCATGTTAAATACAAACAGACAAAATTTTGGTATAAGGTATTCTCAATATTCGTCATAAATGAATTATCGATTAAATGTAACAGATGAGGAAAAGTAATTACCAGTTTCATTAACATTTAAATAGAAGTTTGAACAACACTACTTGCAAATTATACTTTTAAACTTTTAACTTATACTACTTGCAAATTATACATTTAAACTTTTAACTTATACTACATGCAAATTATACTCTAAACTTTTAACTTATACTACTTGCAAATTATACTTTTAAACTTTTAACTTATACTACTTGCAAATTATACTTTTAAACTTTTAACTTATGAGTCATTCCATGTCAAATCAACACACTCATTAAACCTCACCGTCTCAGATTTTGCTGACGTTTGGAACAACAGTAGTGTTTATATAGTTATTTGTGAAATGAAAATTTTTATTCTCAAATATTGAGCCGTTTTAAAAATATGGCACTTTAAAAGTTCAAAAAATTGGTCAAAAAACAACATCCGACCAATTTTCAAACTGACCTAGAAGCTTTAGTAATTAAGCTAGAGAGCTGGGATAAATGTCATCTGACAGAGATTTGTATGAACTTTTTAATGATATGTAACACACTTAGGATATAGAAGATTTTATTTAATTTAAAATTTAATTAAATTTTAAAATTTAATTTTTTTTAAAAAAGTACATAATTTAAAATTTCAAAATTAATTCTATGAATAGTTAGGACTCTTTCACATTATCTGACAAAATATCATGTTGGGATGAGAATGGGTTCATGGATAAAAAAAAATTCAAAACTCAAGCTTGTTGTCCATAAATGTTTGTTTTTATTAATAACAGTAACTTGATCAACCAATTTTAAAAATGACCTAGATAGTTTCCTAATTAATTTAGAAACCTGTGTTAAGTGCCATTTTTGAGCAATTTATAAGATAATTTTAATAAAATACACTTATATTATCAAAATTTTTATTTAAATTAATTTTTTTTAATTGCAAACTTAAAATTTTAAAATTATTTTTATAAATATTTAGTATTTTTTTACAATATATGGGCAAAATATCATTTTGGGATGAGAGTTGGTTCATTGCTAAAAAAATTCAAAACTGAAGATTGTTTTTCATTAATAAATGATTTCCTTATTAACCTTGACAAGCAATTTACAAAACAACCTAGGTAGTTTCCTAATTCAGCAATAACCTGTGGTAGGTTTCATTTTACAGCAATTTGTAAGACCTTTCTAATGACATGTAACAAATTTAGAATATAAAAAATTAAATTACAAATTAAAAAGAAACAGTGAAGATTGTTTATCATTATTGTTAGTTAATAATTCAGCTTAGGAATAACACAAAAATACTAATATTAACACTTCCCTTCTAATAAAACATGCAGGAAACTGGTGGCTCAGGTATGTTTTGGAGAAAAATGAACCTTATGAGGTAAATATAAATTTTCTTCACCCATTTGGACCATCTGCATCAATCTCATATCCACACAAGAAACGCTGATGTTTTGTGGGGGTCAGTTAGCAAAAGTAAATCCATTGACTCCCACTAGAAGAAGTTATGTTTTACTTCAAAGTGATGTCTGCCTAACAAATGTGGCTTTTTCAAACTACAAATTAAACTTTCTTCAGGTTATCATTCCTACCACAGGTTTATTGCTGAATTGGGAAACCTTCTAGGTCGTTTTGAAAATTGCTTGATCAAGGTTAATAATGAAAACATTTATTATGAAAAACAATCTTCAGTTTCAATTTTTTTAGTAATAAACCAATTCTTATCCCAAAATGATATTTTGCCCATATATTGTAAAAAAATATTAACTATTCATGAAAAGAAAATAATTTAAAAATTTTAAGTACTCAATTTTTTTTAATTAAATTTTAATTTTAATAAAATCTCCTATAATCTAAGTGTGTTATATTTTATTAAAATTGTCTTATAAATTTCTGTAAAATGGCACTTAACACAGGTTTCTAAATTAATTAGGAAACCATCTAGGTCATTTTTAAAATTGGTTGATTAAGTTTATTAATAAAAACAATTTTTTATTCAAAACTAAAACTTGTTTTTCATTTTTTTTATTAATGAACCCATCCCATCATGATATTTTGTCAGATGATGTGAAATAGTCCTAACTATTCATGAAATTAATTTTGAAATTTTAAATTATGTACTTTTAAAAAAAATTTAAATTTTAAAATTTAATTAAATTTTAATTTAAATAAAATCTTCTATGTCCTAAGTGTGTTACATGTCATTAAAAAGTTCAAACAAATCTCTGTCAGATGACACCTATTCCATGTCTCTAGCTTAATTAGGAAAGCTTCTAGGTCAATTTGAAAATTGGTCGGATGCCGTTTTTTGACCAATTTTTAGCCTACTTTTCTTTTTTTAATTCGAAAGAATTAAAAAAATGAAAAAGTAGGTATTGACATGCGGTCGATGTCCGTCTGTCTGTCTGTCCGTCTGTCCGTCCGTACCCCCCTTCCAAAATCGGTTCTAATCATCGGATATTAAAAATTCTTTTTTTGTTAGAAAGCTATAACCTCAGATACCCAACTTTCATACTTTTTGTCCGTCTGTCTGTACGTCCGGACGGACATAAATCTACTATCTGTCGGCGAATTTCCCATTGAATTAGCATTGAAATTCAATTTTGAGTCATTTAAATCACTGTAGGTATTGAAATGCGGTTGATGTCCAACTGTATGTCTGTCCATCTGTCTGTCTGTTCGTATGTCTGTCTGTTCGTATGTCTGCTGTCGTATGTCTTCGTATGTCTGTCCGTCTGTCTGTCCGTCTGTCTGTCCGCCTGTCTGTCCGTTTGTCTGTCTGTCTGTACCCCCCTTCCAAAATCGGTTCTAATCATCGGATCTTAAAAATTCTTTTTTTGTTAGAAAGCTATGACCTCAGATACCCAACTTTCATACTTTTTGTCCATCTGTCTGTACGTACGGACGGACATAAATCTACTATATGTCGGCGAATTTCCCATTGAATTAGCATTGAAATTCAATTTTGAGTAATTTAAATCACTGTAGGTATTGAAATGCGGTTGATGTCCAACTGTCTGTCTGTCCATCTGTCTGTCTGTTCGTATGTCTGTCCGTCTGTCTGTCCGCCTGTCTGTCCGTTTGTCTGTCTGTCTGTACCTCCCTTCCAAAATCGGTTCTAATCATCGGATCTTAAAAATTCTTTTTTGTTAGAAAGCTATGACCTCAGATACCCAACTTTCATACTTTTTGTCCGTCTGTCTGTACGTCCGGACGGACATAAATCTACTATCTGTCTGCGAATTTCCCATTGAATTAGCATTGAAATTCAATTTTGAGTCATTTAAGTCACTGTAGGTATTGAAATGCGGTTGATGTCCATCTGTCTGTCTGTTCGTATGTCTGTCTGTCTTTCCGTCTGTCTGTCCGTCCGTCTGTCTGTCTGTCCGTACCCCCCCCCTTCCAAAATCGGTTCTATCCATCGGATCTTAAAAATTCTTTTTTTGTTAGAAAGCTATGACCTCAGATACCCAACTTTCATACTTTTGTCCGTCTGTCTGTACGTCCGGACGGACATAAATCTACTATCTGTCTGCGAATTTCCCATTGAATTAGCATTGAAATTCAATTTTGAGTCATTTAAATCACTGTAGGTATTGAAATGCGGTTGATGTCCATCTGTCTGTCTGTTCTTATGGTCTGTCTGTCTGTCCGTCTGTCTGTCTGTCCGTACCCCCCTTCCATAATCGGTTCTATCCATCGGATCTTAAAAATTCTTTTTTGTTAGAAAGCTATGACCTCAGATACCCAACTTTCATACTTTTTGTCCGTCTGTCTATCTGTACGTCCGGACGGACATAAATCTACTATCTGTCGGCGAATTTCCCATTGAATTAGCATTGAAATTCAATTTTGAGTCATTTAAATCACTGTTGCCAAATCAACAATGGCATGAGAAACTTTATTTATTTAAACATATTCGAAGCAAAATAATATTTTCATGAATCAGTTTGGAATGACGTCATAAAATGTAGCACAATTTGATTCTTTGATTATTCATTAATTATCTAACAAGAAAGCGGCAAGGCATACTTTTGCATGCAATTATGCTAAGTTTTAATTTACATTTCTTATTTTTTTAATGCAGTTTGGAGTTTCATTACTTTTGTTATTAATGAATATTTAATTATTCCTCGAACTACAAATAAATCGCGAGCAGACGATAAATAATGTTTAATTGATTTGCGAAATAATAATAAGGAAAATAGTTGATTTTGGCTTTTAGAAGTTTAAATTATTAGCTGGATGCTGTGTTTCGATTTTTTTTTCTAATATGTATAAATCTAGTGTAGAAACGGCTGTTGATGATATTTACTGTTAGAAACCTAGTTTTTTCCCGATTAGAACTTCAGTAAGTATTTAAGTAACAGGAAAGTAGGCTATTTTAGTTCTTTATGAACTTCTTGTTTTAACTTTTAAAGTGCCATATTTTTAAAACGGCTCAATATTTGTGAATAAAAATTTTCATTTCACAAATAATTATATAAACACTACTGTTGTTCCAAATTTCAGCAAAATCTGAGACGGTGAGGTAGAATTTTGCCGAAAAGTGTGTTGAATTGACGCGGAATGACTCTTATACTACTTGCAAATTATACTTTTTTTTGTTAAAATTTGATAAGTAGAACAAATAAAACAAGTATAAACATCACTTCAAGAAGAAAGAGCTGAAATGAAATATTTTGTTTTTTCAGAACACCTCCCACGAGATGGTGGTCGCTTGCTGTCGGTTCCTCTGCTTTTTCTGCCGTACTGGAAGACAGAACCAGAAGGCCATGTTCGAGCATCTTGGATTCCTCTTGGAAAACAGTAACATCCTTCTGTGTGAGTGAACCTTATTTTAAGGTGTTTTATACTTTACAGGGTCTTGCTGTTTTTAAAACCATCTCTTCTCCTTAAAAAGAATTTTATTTCGAGTTAAAAAGTCACTAAAAGATCAAACTGTTTTAGGGTCCCTTAACCCTTTCAGTCCCAGTGATGCCATTTGGCATCATCATGTTTCTGATCAAAATTTAAAAAAAAATAATAGAGCTGACGTCTATTGGGATTAATAAAAAATATTTTCTAATAGAAAAAAGTTTGAAGAATCGACTGATGTGCTTTTTGATATCATAAATGGCTATAGACGATCAGAAAAAAATTTATAAAATGATGATGCCAAATTGTCATTGGGACTGAAAGGGTTAAAAAGCTTGTTTTTCCAACGGAGCTGTTTTTGTTGGTAGCTAAGCCTAAAAAGTCTAATTTGTCAATTATTTAAAACATTAAGTTTTTAAATTTTTAGATGCGAAATTGATTCCTTAGTATATTTAATATACTGATTTTACTTAAAGTGGAAAACCTGTATAATATATAATGCTTTGCATTATCTTATTCATCGTTACTATTATAAAAAGGCACAAAAGCATTTGCATTATTAATAAGAGTTTAAAAAGCAACTTATAAATGCAAATGAAAAGTTATAAGATCTTATATAGCTATTTTGGGCATTAAACGAAAGTCCAGTCTTCAGTGTATAAAGACGCGGAACAAAAGCTATTTATCGTTTTTATGCACTGAGGATTCATTTAAAACACGAAACAGCTGTATGCTTTTTAAAGTCTTTTGACTTTTCGTTTGCTTTTTAAACTCTAATTATTACATTAACTATTCATAATGCACTGTGCAGTACATTGGTTAGAAACTGTTATTCAATATTACCCCCAAACACAGCTCGACCCTCTCTACGTGGATCAACACCACTAGATGTAGCCTATTCCTCCCTGATGGAGAACAGTGAGCTAGCCCTGGCCCTTCGCGAGCACTACTTGGAGAAAATCGCCATCTACCTGTCTCGTTGCGGTCTGCAGTCGAACCAGGACCTACTTGACAGGGGGTACCCGGATGTAGGGTGGGATCCTGTGGAAGGAGAGCGCTACCTGGATTTCCTGCGGTTCTGTGTTTGGGTCAACGGTGAGTAAGGTCCCTTACTAAAATCCATAGAGTTATGACTTTATTGGTGGGGGGCAAGTTCGCCAAGCACTGCGACCTCAAGTCTATTGTACTCAACCCCAGAAATGACACGGGCACAAGAGACACACAAAAAAAAGAGACAACACAAACACATAGACAAATAACAACATTTATTGACAGACGCAAACACACTTGCCTTTACCGGGATTCGAACCCGAACCCTTAAGCTCCAAAGGCTAGCTCCCTAACCGTTGTGCTACCAGGTCGGCTTTTATTGATGAACACAAACATCCATGCCTTACCGGGATTGGAACCCGAACCCTTAAGCTCCAAAAGTTAACTTCCTAACCGTTTGTGCTACCAGGTCGGCTTTTATTGCCGAACACAAACATCCATGACTACTGGATTCGAACCGGGATTTATACCGGGATTCGAACCCTTAAGCTCTAAAGGATAGCTCCCTAACCGTTGTGCTACCGGGTCGGCATCCATAGAGTTAAGGGGGACATGAATTTTTCGATAAGTTAACTCATTTCCCCAACGTTAACCTGTGGAGAAATTGGATAGAGTGTTTCATAATTAGTATCCACAATTGTATACTTATTGTAGGTTTACTTGTAGGTTTTTTATACAATTCCATATGAATGGATATCCGGTCTCAAGGATATAATAGACTTGAAAAACTTGTTTATTTGTTTTTTTACAATATTTAAATATCCTGTAATCATGATTTAAACATAAAATACACGTTGGACGTCTGACATTCTGTATGCCTTATTTCAGAGATATTCAAATAAAATTTATTATTTCTTATTTTCTTTGTGATTTTTTTAATATTTTTAATTATTTATACCTTTTCGATCCTTACTACCACATTTTTTGTTAATAAAACATTTTCAGTGAAATTTTTTAACTGAATGTCTTTTGTCTAAACTTTTAACACAGACTATATAAATATAAAATTTTTTTTTGGACGTCTGATATTGATTGCCCCTTATTTCAGGAGAGAGCGTGGAAGAAAACGCAAACCTCGTCATCCGTCTTTTAATTCGCCGCCCTGAATGCCTGGGCCCGGCCCTCAGAGGCGAGGGCCCTGGACTTCTCGCGGCCATCAAGGAGGCCATCAAGATGTCCGAGAAAATTACGGCAGAACGGCAGGCGATGCTGAAGTCAGCTGATGCGCCGGAAGAGGCTGATGAAGATTACATTGACATGGGAAATGCGACGCTGAACTTTTATTGTTGCTTGGTGGACCTGCTCGGGCGTTGTGCCCCAGAGGCTTCGGCCATTGCTCAGGGGAAGAACGATTGTATCAGGGCGCGTTCTATTTTGAGGTCTCTTGTGCCGATGAAGGATTTGGAAGGGGTGCTGAGTATCAGATATAATCTTCTCACTCCCAATGGTAAGCAGAATGTTTTTTTTTTAATTCTTCTTTCTAAAATAGTAGGAAAAAACGTAATTTTATGTTCTGGGAAACAAATTCAAGAAACATTCAACAAAATACATTATTATCACACTTGTAATGTAGTTTGAAATAATTTTAGCAGTTTTCAAAATTAAATTAATTTCCACCTTAAAAAAAAAAAGAATGGGAAGTCTCGACTAGTATAGTACTGGCTTAAAACAGAACCATCCTGGTGTGTTCGGATTTCTAATGCGATCTTTGAGGTTGCTAACTGCTACATAAATAATACAATAAAGAATGACGTCAGAGCATCTAGCAATGTTAAAGACACCTGAGGCATAGTGGGATATGATAAAGACTACATAGGCATGGGAAATGCAACTCTGAACTTTTATTGTTGCTTGGTGGACTTACTCGGGCGTTGTGCCCCAGAGGCATCGGCCATTGCTCAGGGGAAGAATGATTGCATTAGGGCGCGTTCCATTTTGAGGTCTCTTGGGGCGATGAAGGATTTGGAAAGGGTGCTGAGTCTGAGATATAATCTTCCCACACCTAAGGTAAGCAGAATGTTTTAAATGCAACATTTTAAGGAACATCTTGTTCTAATGAGATTGAAAAGAAATCCTTAATAATATATAGTTTCTATTATACATCAACACTTTTTATTGAAATTTCTTTCAGTTCATCGTATGGAAAATTTCCTGCTAAACGAGGTTCAACTGTAGCTTAGTTAAATATTTGTTCTAATTGCAGAAGGAGACAGTGATATGCCTGTTGGTGTCCAACCAAACCACAAACAATCCATTGTCCTTTTCCTGGAACGTGTGTACGGAATTGAGAGTCAGGAAACCTTTTTCCGAATATTGGAGGAAGCTTTTCTACCAGACTTGAGAGCGGCTACGATGCTGGAAAGGGTACGAAAGTTTAATTGCTATTGTAATTTGTTGTAATTATCTCGGGATGCAAAATTATATTATTTCAATTCCAAATCTTAATAAGAAGACAAAAAGACCATTTTCGTCATATGCACTACGTCCTCATTAAATTAACAATGTCCTCCTCTTTAGCACTTGCTGCATAAGTTACTGTTAATTTCAGAAACTTTTGTTTGTATATTTTATGGAATTTATGGGAATGTAAAGCAAAGGATGGGTGTAGATTTCAGGAAATTAAGGCAATTAGTCTAGCAGAGCTATACATCTTGTATTTGGAATTCCATAAACTTTAGACAACCTTCTAAATGCAATCAAAACACAGACTGATGTAACTGAAATTTAACAAGCATGAGCGGCTGAATAAAACTAATAGACTGACTGAAGTAGACATAAAAAACAGCTTATAAACAAGAGTAAGGGAGGGAAAAAGGTGAAAATCAACATGGGAAAAGTTGAGGGGGGGGGGAGAGACTAATAAAACCCATTGGTAGGAAGAAAAAGTAAGGAAATTGTTTCGTTTAGGATAAATACAGGTAAATAGGGAAAAACATACAAATTTGCTATTTTCCAACAAAAAGTACCAAATAATCTATATTTATTTCATTTATACTTTTCAGTTTGATGGTTCTGAGAGCGAAATGGCTCTTGCTCTGAACCGCTACATCGGAGTTTCTGTCCTGCCCATCCTCATCAAGTATTGCCACTATTTCGGAGACGCAGACAACTACGCAAGTCTCATCGATGCCACCCTGCACACCATTTACAGACTGTCCAAAGTGAAGATTCTCACCAAAGGTCAACGTGAAGGTGTGTCGGACTTCTTGGTGGCACTGACGCAGTAAGTAGTTATCGATGTTTGTGCAATTCCTCAGTGTCCGACGTGAGAATATGCTTTAAGTTTTCGTTTAAAACCTCAAATATTTTGAGTAAAAATGTTTCAACTGGTCAAATTTTATCATTATTAACCCATGCCTGAGGATTTATAAAGTAAAAAAAAAATATGAAATATGTTTGAATTAGTTATGTTTTTAAACCATATTTTCTTATACATTTTCGAAATCTGGCTTTCCTTAGATAAATATATATCTTGGAAGTTCACAAAAATAGAACCATTTAAAAAAAAATACTGAACGAACCCTTGCATGTCTTGTAATGGTGTTACGGGGGCTATGGCACCTCAGCTTAGGAAGCCCTTTCTACCAACCTCAAATCCCTGAGGTGATGCGGTGGTAGAGCCACCGTCAAAGGTAGGGGGCAGCACCACAACCACACTAACTCATTCAAGTCTACTATGCGAGTTCCTTGTTCGAGTCTACCGGCATATGTTCCTCATTTGAGTCTGCTACTTGTGTTCCCTTGTGCAAAAGCAAACACAAATAGAGGGCAGCACTACTGACCGTAAGTGGATCTTTCCTTTAGAGGCAGATGCCAAGCAGAGGATCCCAGAATTGGCTTGTCACCACCAGAGCTATTGATTTAGTATAAGAACTTGGAGGACTTTGTTACCACAACCGACTTTAACGTGTACCCGACACCATTAGTCATGGTCTGGCAGGGCTCTAACTCGCAATCTATGGAATGCCAGTCCACCACTCTACCAATCAGGCTATCCTGGGCAAGACAACAGACAACCCTTGCCTTGATAATCTTTCTAATAATTCATTTATGTTTTTTCATCTCGACATACTTTAACAGGGTGGTAACAGAACCTGGAAATCAGGGAATTCTCAGGGAACTTTTTAATTCTGGAAATATCAGGGAATTCTCATGGAATTTTTCAAATTTCGCAAAATATCAGGGAATTTTTTTCCATTTTGGATTACTTAAACAGCAGGTTTAGGTTGTACTTGTGATCACTACTAACGGACACTAGATCAAAAGAAAATATTCTGGTTGGTCCGATTTGCCTGAAGGATGCATATCTCTCACGAATCATGTTGTAAGTTATAACATGATTCTCTGATCACTGGATTTTGTGGTTCCTCTAAACTTATTCAGATTTTTGGAAAAGTTAGGTAGGTTAACCCATAATCTTGAAAATCTTAAGTCCCGCAATGTCTGGATTAAATTTTCTGTACTGCAATTCAGGGAAATCATGGAAATATCAGGGAACTTTTTTTCTAGGATTTTGTTACCACCCTGTTTAACATCCACGAAGAGCTCAGATTCAGCTTGACCACCAAAATATTGCAGCCTCATTGGATTGGAGAATTTTTTTTTAATGTTTTTACGTAATGCTTTGTTTTAAATTTTGGCCACTACATTAAGTAATTTGTTTCAGCGAAATGCAACCGAGCATGCTGGTTGGCTTGCTGAGGAAACTGACAGTGGATGTGGCTGCCTTAACCGAGTACACAACTGTGGCTTTGCGACTCTTGACGCTGCATTTCGAGAGGTGTGGGAAGTATTATTGTGCGCCAGGGGGACAAGGAGCCTACGGAACTTCCTCCGAAGAAGAGAAGAGACTCACCATGATACTTTTCACAAACATTTTTGATTCTTTAGCCAAAATGGTGAGAACTTTACATTTTGTGCATTATTCATACTATCTTCTTCTTCTAAACAAGAACTTCGTTTTTCAATAATTATTTTTACAATAGTGTCCATTTTTAAATGTTTATCATCACCGATAATTTTAAAAGCATGTGATAGCAGGTGACTGAGGAAGTTTAAAAAACAAAAGGTAGATGTCAGTTGAGACTTAGAAAGAAAAAAGTTGTTTTTAATATAAACCTTTACAATTGTGTTTGATGAAAGTTTAATTGGAAAAGATTTTACGTTACAAAGTTACAAGGCTACCGATGATGATCAGTTTTGTCTGAGAAGAATTTGCTATACTGAGTGTTAGTTGGTGTATATTCTATTTATTAGCATTTAATGTATTTTAGTAGCAATGTTTATCTAACTAAAACCAAACAAAAATCTCTGACTTGTTTTTTTTTATGATACTTTTAGGAGTACGACCCAGAACTCTTTGGCAAATCCCTCCCTTGCCTGACAGCTATAGCTTGTGCCCTTCCTCCCGATTATTCTTTGACGGCGAGCACACACGATGAATGGTACAAGCAAGCAGGACCCACTGATGGTCCCTATACACCCGAGCCAATCAACACATCAGCGTAAGTATGCCAGGGTTGCCATTCTGTAACTAAGTATAAAATATATACTAACAAATATGTCTGCCAAACAAAAATATTAAAAAAAAAATTAAAAACAATAAATTCTCTCATTATACACCAAACTAGTTAATCCTCTGATTGATCAGCAAATTAGCTGAAGTGTAAACTAGTTTTCACTGCATGAAAATAAAATTAAAGTTATAGTTGAAAATTCAATTTTTTATTTTTTTAAAAATATGTTTCTGTATAGCAAATGATTATAAATGATTTGCTTTAAATTTTTGAATTTAGTTATATTATAAAATTTGTAAATTTTTAAAACTTATGTGAGTTGCTGGAAAACTTGATTTTCCAGCGATGGGTTCACTCTGTATCCCTCAGTGGGTAAGGAATAAAAATATTTCTTTAAGTTGGTTATTTTTTAATTTTAATGCTGCTTTTTTTAGTTGGAATAATATCTATTAGTTCCACTCATTAAATGACCAAGACTCACTCATAATTGCACTTCACCAGTATTTCCAACCTAACCATTATTTAAAAAAAAAAAAAAAATTACTTTAACAAATTGCCAATCAAGTTTAAATTAATGACATCTTACAAACACTTTTTACTTACATACACAGATGCACTGCAGATAGCGTTCTTACCAAAATGATAACTTCTTTAAAATAAAATTTCTTTGCATTTAAGAAAATAAGCTTTTTTTTCATTGTAGCTTATAAAAATTATCAAAAATTTTATTTACAGAGTCCAGTTGACACCTGATCTAACTACTGTGATAGTGAAATTTGCCGAGAATTACCATGATGCTTGGTCAACTCGTAAAGTAAATATATTTTTTCTCTTGTGTCATGTATACGAACATTCTGAACTGTTGTTGTCAATATATTTATTTTCCTTATTGTTTTAAAGTTGATTAAGTCTGTAATTATTAATTAAATATTATATTTATTTTCTAGATGGGCAACGGTTGGGTATACGGTGACTACTGGAATGATGAACGAAAACATCATCCTCGGTTGAAACCATATTCATTATTATCTGACAGAGTAAGAATTGAAAATTTATTTATTATATATTACTTTAAGGACAAGGTTCAAAATGAAGCAGAATATGTTGTTTTTACAATGGTAGTATTTTTAATGCAGCTGTTGGCTTCAACAATTTGAATTTTGAAAAGTTATAATAGAAAGGATGTAAACTTGAAGTAGTTTCTGTTTATAGTTTGTGTTTATCTTAACTAGGGATGCACAGAATACAAAATTTGGCCGAATACCGAATGACGAATATTCAGCCAAAGTCTTGGCTGAATATTCGGCCTACCTAAACCAATTTTTATTTTTTGTCAGATCTAAGTAAGTTGTATTTATTATTCATCAATTTCCATTCAACACAAACATACAAGTACACAATCACACAATAATTTTAATACAATATAGCTATTAAATTTTTAATTAAAGCAACACACAATAAAAGTGGTACTCGTTTGTTATTAAAACAAGCCTTTTAGAAAGTGTAACTTGGAAAAATCACAACACGAAAACGAAAATAGAAGTATGAAAACATAAACAAAAGTAGGTGGATCCGAGGTAGAATGAAAATTAGAAAAAAAAATAATAAAACCATGGCTTATAATTGCGATACATATGGTAATTATTGTTTTTTTAAAGCCAACTCACAGTAACTGTTCCCCTAAAGAGACATGTTTATTTAATACAACTTGAGTAAAGCTTGATTTAACATTATAAATAACAAAAACTTAAGAATTTGAGTCTATCAAAAAAGAAAACAAGTCCTGTTTGGGAATTTTTTTTCGACGTTTTAGAAGATGAATTAACATGAAGAATTTTGAATTTTTTTTAATTTCACTATTCGGCCGAATAGTAAAGGCTATTCGGCCAAACAAAATATTTGGCAAAAGTGGCCGAATACTGAATAGTAACCGAATATTCTGTGCATCCCTAATCTTAACAATTATTATTTTATTACATAGGAAAAGGAACGCTATGAGGAACCCATTCGAGAATCGCTGAAAGCTCTCCTAGCATTGGGCTGGAAACTTGATCTCAGTGAAGCTGTTCGCGGCTCACTGCCAAAAACTACTAAAACGGTAAGTAGAAATTAAAGGTAACAGATATATTTCAGTAATTTTTTTAAGTATTGAAATAGATTGTAAACAAATACATTTATAGTGACGAGTCGTATGAGCCATACCATATGAAAAAAAAACCGACTGTAAAAATATTCATTACAGTCGGAATTATTTGGTTCAAAGACTGGGCTACCACTACCATTCATCCTTAACCTCCCATCGTTAGACCCGGCTTTTTTCGTATTTTGAGCATCAGTTTTTCTTACAATAATCTTAAGGGGGAATGGGCGCGCTGGACCGCGGGTCTCCAAACTCAAGTGCCTCAGTGTTAATCCAATGGCGAACAAACTATTTTCTCTGCCTCATTTCTCCAGCTGTAGCGAATATTTTTACAAACGGTTTCTTTTAAATAATAAATGTAGATAACTTACAGGTTTCTATCTTCCCACTTTTTGAAATCGCTTCGAATATTTTGTGTAAAATAATTTATTGAAAATTTAAATTTTATTCGAACCGATTTCAAAAAGTGGGAAGGTCGGGACCTGTAAGTCAGCTACATTTATCAAAAAAAAATCTGCTTTTGAAAATATTTAATACAGCCGGAGAAATGTGGCAGAGAAAATATTTTTTTCGCCATAGGATTAACACTGATACACTTTGCTTTGGAGACCCCCGGTCCAGCGCGCCCATTCCCCCTTAATAATCTAGTCCTGCTAGATTCCCGATGCCTATTCAATTTGTGTAAGGTGCTAGCTTATGTGTTGACCTTGTAACTTGAAATGCAAAGTGAAGATGTTTATATATAAATTGTCCAAAAAGATGAAATTAGTCCAAATGAAAGCAGCTGAAATTGTTTTATTTTTATATATTTTAAATGTTGTATTTACTATACATAGAGTATATTTGCTATATTTTACTATTCTCATATTATACTGGGTTTTCCTGACCAGATTTGTTTCATTATCGTTTTGACAATGAAATTATCAATAAAATTTGAAAAAAAAAGAAAACAGAAACTATTTGCGACATTTTTATAGCTAGCTAGGTAGTTGAATAAAAAAACTAATCTGTACAGCAAAATGCAGTATGTCTGCTTTCCCTATACAGGGTTTATATACTTATTGTAAAGGGTTGGCTTTTAGATATAGTGATTGAAGTGCTTGGGTTTCAATCTTTTCTTCAGAGCGTGTAAAATACTTTTTTTTGTGTGTATAGCAGTTCTGCTACACCAAAGCATTTGTGTGTAGCAATTTTTGATTAATGCATAGCACTTTTGAATATTGTCCATCTTTATCGACGCACCGCTAATTCCGTTAATTAGCGATGCATTGAAATTTTTTTTACATTTTAAGTTCTCTACGTGCTTTGCACATAAAGCGCACGTTATTTTAGTAACAACGTTACCATTAGATTCGTACTTCAGCCACACTCATTATTCGGATCCAACGACGTGATCCAGTTTTTAATAGTTCGTAACTGAACCGCCATATTTTATTTTCGTTGCTTTTCGCAACACAAATAATAACGAATTAGAAATCTTGCTAAATCTTTCTGTTCTGGCGCGATTATCGGCGGTTTGTTTACACTTTTCGCTACTCACTTCCAGTCTGGTATGGAGTTGAGATGTTTCCCTGCCCGAACGAAAAGCGGCCAACGGAACTGAAGCTATCCGACTTTGAATCGTTTGCAAAAACTCCATGGTTATGATAAACGGAGATGCTTTGTGAGTATCGCAACTAAATGCGATACAAAGCTAAATCGCTATCGCAAGTATTCATTTTGGTGTCGCGTTTCGCGATGCGATACCGCTTATTTTACACGCTGCTTCAGACCATACTTTGTAATTACAAAAGGCCCATGTGTAACTGTAATGTGATGTTAATTGAACAAAACTAATTAAATATTTTTTCTAACCCTCTGGTGGTTAAGAAAATTGTCTGAAGTATAAACTTATTTTTGTATGAAAATAAAATTTGAATTGAAATTTAATTTGTTTAATTTTTTTCATAATATTTCTGTAGCAGATGATGTCCTCCATACTTCAAATTTTTAAAAAACTACGAGTGTTGTTTGATAACCTGATGGTCAGATGACGAGTTTATATGTTTTGTATCCCTCAGAAGCACTGCTAAATAATCTTGATATATATATTTTTTTGGTGTTCCAGAATGAAACTGCCCACACATATACTCCTCAGCCAGTGGATATGACCAACTTGACTCTGACAAAAGAAATGCAGGTATGGTTTTGTAGAAAATAAAAATGTGTAACATAATTTAAAATATTTTGTATTATATTTGATGATTTCTAAATAGCCTTAAAAATTTGAATGATACTTATAATTAAAATATTGTGAAATCCTTCAGCTATATCTTTAAGATCCTTTCTCAAAGAGGATATGAATAGTGTGTAATAAAGTTCTTCAATAACTTGGAATTTTACACACACAAAATTGTTACTTAAAAACAGATAGAACTTTTTTTAAAATTTGTGTGTGTGTTTTTGCAGAATATGTCTGAGCGTTTAGCTGAAAACTGCCATGACAACTGGGCCAAGATGATGAAGATTGAACTTGAAGCACTTGGTAAACTAATTTTTGAAATTTTATCATGTCATGTTGTTTTATCCTTATATTTTTTTTACCTGTTTAAAACTCCAAGTGCAATATATTCATTTTGTAAATTCAAATATTTGCATAAGGAAAAGTCTGCATGCTTGACATGAAAAGGCACTATTTTGTGGTGGATTGTTGTTTGGCTACCTTGCACAAGCTCTACTCTGGGATCTAGCGCAATGATGTGTGCTGTGAAGCAGTTCAGCCACACCTTTAAAACCAAAAAGTTTCTTTTGGCAACAACCCTTTTGCACATGCACCTTGTTTTCAAAAACCTTATTATAACATACAACCAGTACTAGGAACTAGTACTAGGAACTAGTACCAAATTTGAAGTTCGTAGTTTTAGTTCGAGCTGTAGAGTAGTTCCAGACAGACCAATGTTGAAAACCACTTTTTCCGAATCAGCATCCTCCAAAACGTGTAGGAAACAAAAAAACCTTCATTTCGGTTTATTGATCCCCATCACAATACTTTCATTACCTTGTATTTCACATATTAGTTAATAGAAAGTGTAGCTTTAAGGCTCAGTGGTATTGTATGTCGATGGAATGAGTACCAAGCTAGCTTGTGAACTAAACAATGGTCTATATATTAGGTAATTAGAAGTGAAAAAGTGTTTGTTTCTATTTTTTTAGGAGGAGGAATCCACCCACAGCTTGTTCCATACGATTTATTGACAGATAAGGAAAAGAGGAAAAATCGGGAACGCTCACAAGAATTTTTGAAATATCTTCAATATGAAGGCTACAAGGTTCACAGGTATGTTTTTTTTTCCTTATCAAAGAACATTTTTCGTATTTCAGAAGTGAAATAAATTTCAAAATTGTGAGACAATTATGCATCATTTTTACATCCAAGTATAATTTCTGCCTTAGTTTTTCTTATTTAATTTTAAAATGAGGTCGATGTTTTTTGGTGGATTTAAACCCTTTTTTAAATTGTATGGCTTTTTGTTCAATTGTATGCATATTTTTATAAAATATGCTAGAAACTAGATGCAATTTCAAAACCTCAATTTCTTTTTTATTTTAATTTTGGATTTTTACTAAGTCATTTGAAGTTTTTGAAAGAATATTACGTAACTTAAGCCGATAAAATGTTTCGTTATGTAAATATTTATTCCCGTAATTCAAAGAACATGAACCTTTTAATTTTTTTAATTTAGTATTTTTTTTTACAAATATGACTCTTGTAGATATTTTGATCCTTCGTAGAAGTAGAATAGAAAACTTTATTTTGTACTTTTTTATTTGATATTTTTTGTAAGTCTTGTATAGATTTTTTGGTTTTTCATAGATGTAGAATAGAAATTTATACATTTTTAATTATTATTTTGCACTTAATTTTGTAATCTTGAATATTTGTGACTTTTTGTAGTTTTAAAATATATAATGCATGTGTTTTGCATGAATAAAATCAAGCATGAAGTGTAGCTGCACTTTTAATAGTTTTGTTCCCACATGCATGCAATGTTTTATACATTCCATTTTACATATGTGCTTGAGTTCCAAAAATTTATTAGATTTCAATAGTTTTCCCAGTTATAATTATTATTCAACTTGTTGTAGTGAACAGTAAAAGTAGAAAAATAGTATTTTTTAAAATACATTTTTAGTTTGAATTGTAGTTGTTTTGTTAGGCTGATAAAATTATTAAAAAGTATGTTAATAATTTATAAATTTTATTTTGATTGATATTGAAGTGAATAAATTGCCATATTTAATGCCACATACATATTTATAGCAATGTTTTTTTTATACTTTTTTGTAAGGTAGATACTTAATGTGTTGATCTAAACTTTTCCCCTATGTTTACTATAACTTTTTAAGCTTCTGAGCAAATTTAAAATACGAAATTTATCTATCAAACAATTTATCATTGAAAACTAATGACTTTAATTTTATGATTGTATAACCAGTTCCCATTTATTCATTCATATTTATAAAGTTGAGACTTTTCCAACAAAGAAGTAATCTTACTTGTGTCATATAACTTTTAAAGCCCCTATAAAAAAACATGCTTAGTAAATCTTTACAACAATGGCCTAAGAGTTGAAATATTAACTTAATAATTGCATTGTTTTATAACTATAATTATATATTTAACAAATTCCATGATAAAGATTTACCAAAATTTTAATAGAAAATTTGGATAAAAAATGAACAAGTGTTTCTTAATTTTTTTTTACCCATTTTAAAATTACTTTTCTGAATAAGTCTAACAATTTTCCATAACCATATATTTTTTCCTATGAATGATATTAACATGTTTCTCTTTTTCCTCTTCCCTCCTTTGTTATTTATGCGCTTGCTTTTAAATTCTTCCTTCCATTAAATTTCACCTACTTGTACCATGCTCTCTACACTGACCCATCTCACATGTTCAATTCATAATTTTTTATTCCTTACTTTTGCTTCATATTATGTATGACTCTCGTGTTTTTTATGATCCTTGTACTTTTTAAAAAACGTTTTTGTGCTTCCCTTACTTAATTCTTGCTTGTCCAAAATACTTGCAACCCCTTCAACTTTTACAATTTGACTCTCAACATTTGTCTTATGATTTTTCAAATTTTCATTCTTGAACATTCTAAATCATTTTATTGTACTCAAACAACTTCATTCTTGAACATTCTAAATCTCATTTTATTGTACTCAAACAACTTCATTCTTGAAATTCTAAATCTCATTTTATTGCACTCAAACAACTTCATTCTTGAACATTCTAAATCTCATTTTATTGCACTCAAACAACTTCATTCTTGAACATTCTAAATCTCATTTTATTGTACTCAAACAACTTCATTCTTGAACATTCTAAATCTCATTTTATTGTACTCAAACAACTTCATTCTTGAACATTCTAAATCTCATTTTATTGTACTCAAACAACTTCATTCTTGAACATTCTAAATCTCATTTTATTGCACTCAAACAACTTCATTCTTGAACATTCTAAATCTCATTTTATTGCACTCAAACAACTTCATTCTTGAACATTCTAAATCTCATTTTATTGCACTCAAACAACTTCATTCTTGAACATTCTAAATCTCATTTTATTGCACTCAAACAACTTCATTATTAACTCATAAACTCGTTTGCCACATCCTTTTTTTTAACTCTCACATTTGCCTCACACATTTTGTGACTCAACACTTTATGGCCTTGTGCATTTCATATAATGTTCATCAACACAACATTTTATAAACATTCCACACATTCATCTTCTGTCACTGTAACTCACTAATGCTTCTTGCAACTCACCTTTTTGGCCTTGTGCATTTCATATAATGTTCATCAACATAACATTTTATAAACATTCCACACATTCATCTTCTGTCACTGTAACTCACTAATGCTTCTTGCAACTCACCTTTTTGGCCTTGTGCATTTCATATAATGTTCATCAACATAACATTTTATAAACATTCCACACATTCATCTTCTGTCACTGTAACTCACTAATGCTTCTTGCAACTCACCTTTTTGGCCTTGTGCATTTCATATAATGTTCATCAACACAACATTTTATAAACATTCCACACATTCATCTTCTGTCACTGTAACTCACTAATGCTTCTTGCAACTCACCTTTTTGGCCTTGTGCATTTCATATAATGTTCATCAACACAACATTTTATAAACATTCCACACATTCATCTTCTGTCACTGTAACTCACTAATGCTTCTTGCAACTCACCTTTTTGGCCTTGTGCATTTCATATAATGTTCATCAACACAACATTTTATAAACATTCCACACATTCATCTTCTGTCACTGTAACTCACTAATGCTTCTTGCAACTCACCTTTTTGGCCTTGTGCATTTCATATAATGTTCATCAACACAACATTTTATAAACATTCCACACATTCATCTTCTGTCACTGTAACTCACTAATGCTTCTTGCAACTCACCTTTTTGGCCTTGTGCATTTCATATAATGTTCATCAACATAACATTTTATAAACATTCCACACATTCATCTTCTGTCACTGTAACTCACTAATGCTTCTTGCAACTCACCTTTTTGGCCTTGTGCATTTCATATAATGTTCATCAACACAACATTTTATAAACATTCCACACATTCATCTTCTGTCACTGTAACTCACTAATGCTTCTTGCAACTAACCTTTTTGGCCTTGTGCATTTCATATAATGTTCATCAACACAACATTTTATAAACATTCCACACATTCATCTTCTGTCACTGTAACTCACTAATGCTTCTTGCAACTTACACTCTTTGCCTCATTTGACCTACTCTCATTTTCCTAATCTTTTTTTTTACTCTCATATTTGCCTCGTACATTTTGTGACACTCTTCTGCCTTGTGCATTTCATCAACATAACATTTTATGAATATTTCGCCTCCTGTCCCTGCTCCTTGCTTTGTGTCTCATTCATCTAATACTTCTTGCAACTCATGCTTTTTGCTTCATTCTCCACTGCAACACAAACACTTATGCTATTCGACTCACATTTTTTGCCTCATGTTTCAATTTCACTCATTCTCTTTGCCTCATGTTTCAATTTCACTCACTCTCTTTGCCTCATGTTTCAATTTCACTCACTCTCTTTGCCTCATGTTTCAATTTCACTCGCTCTCTCTGCCTCATGTTTCAATTTCACTCACTCTCTTTGCCTCATGTTTCAATTTCACTCACTCTCTTTGCCTCATGTTTCAATTTCACTCACTCTCTCTGCCTCATGCAACTCACACTCGCTTGCCGCATGCTTTTTTTATGCAACAACGACTCACCCCAGGATCGGCCAGTTTGGCGATCATGCTGATACCGCCCACTCCAATAGAATCGGCCGCAAAATCGCCGCTGAGGAAGGTTCTCCATCGACGCCGGTTGCAGAAGAACGGAGATTTGCTTCGTCGCTTCTGGAGAAACTGGTCCAGTACATGGACATAGTGGCCATTAGCATGAAGCTCCTCAAGCCTTCCGGGAACTTCAGCCGAAGAATGAGCTTCAAGACTTCGACCCGAGACGTCAAATTTTTCAGTAAGGTAAGGACTGTTTCTCTCTTGTAGGTTTACATATTGTTTTTTTACCTTAGCAATGTCTGATTAGAATACTCTATATTTCTTTGCTGATGCAGATAATTACTCACTTACTTCAGTTGTTCACACCTCACTGGTTCATAAGTTATCCAGCCTACTTCTCTAAGCCTCACGATTTTTGGTGTGGGCTCTGCCGTCCTCCAAACCGGATAACCTTAAGTTTTTAAAGGTCTGTTTGGAACTGTTTCTGCCATGTCATTCTGGGTCTTCATCTATTTCATTTTCCATCAGGAGAGCGAGATGTTTGGTTGCTTCTCGCTGGGCATCCTGAGTACATGGCCAGTCCCTCTTCTCTTGGAAACTTATTTTTCAATTGTGCAGATATAAGCTGGTTTTATTATATACTCATGTTTTGCAGATAATAGGGTTCACTATTTTCTGAGGGCCATGTTGGTAAGCTTTGCCTTTCAAAAACCTAAGTACGGTAGGGGAAAAAATAAAACAGCGACGCTCATGCAGTTTCCTGGAAAACCATACAAGGGGGTTGGGGAAGAAGGTGTTTTCAAAGCTTGCTTTGTAATTGGAAGGATATAATAATATATATAATATGCTTTTTTCTTAGGTGGTGCTTCCTCTTATGGAGAAGTACTTTTCTTCTCAACGTACATTTTTCTTAGCAGCCGCAACAAGCACTGCTACTGCTACCAATGTCGGAGTTAGTACTGTAAAGGAAAAAGAAATGGTGGCAAGGTACAAAATTCATTCATATTTTTATCAAATCTTCAAGTTTAGATCCTTAGTCCTATTTTCAAAACAGTACCTTGAAATGCTTATTTTGCAATTTAAGTCCTCACTTTTTAATCTTGTATGTGAAGTTTAATACTACACATGTAACACTGAACAAAATAGTCATGAAATGTTTTAAGTGATTTATCACCACAGCTTAAAGGTAGATTTAAGAAGTATTTCTAATATTTACTGTTAAAAATCCTTTTTTGAAACACTTTTACTACTTTATTTCAATTTCTTAAATTGTTTATCAACCAATAACTTGCCAGTTAAAAGTATTTAAAAATGTTTTCTGTACAATTTTTTTATTAAATAATGTGTGATTTTTACTGCATCACTGAATTTTTTTATACTTACATTTATTATTATTTTGACAGCCTTTTCTGCAAACTTGCTGGAATACTACGATCGAAAATGAGTGTTTTCGGCAGTGATGCTAGAATATCAGTCAAGTGTCTGCAAGTCCTGATACGAGCTACAGATGCAAAGTAGGCATTAGTTTTTTTTAACGATGCTGCCCTTAAAAGTGACGTTGGATGCCTATTTAGGTGTCAAGCTGACTGTGGTCAGTGCCGGATTTAAAGATCCAGGGCCCCTAGGCACTTGACATTTGGGGCCCCCCACCATCTCAAAGCTATTTTGGAAATTTAGCAAAATAAACTCACTAGTACAGAACTTCCATCCCTTATATAGGTTGATAAAACGAGGACCAAGCATGCTTGGGAACTAAATACTGGGGTTCCCGCGTGAGGTTGACCACCTAACCGTGACATATGCATAGCACCCCAAAGCCCTTGGTCACGAAAGCTGAATTGGGCACGGCAGGCCTTGGCCCACTAATGGGCTGTTGCGCCGAGGAGTTTAGTTTAGTTTTAGTACAGAATATCTAATAAACCTCATTCGAAAATTTGGCAATTTTTGAGGGCGTCGGGCGAGGTTTTCGGAGTTTGGCGATTTTAAAATTTTTTAGGCGATTTTTTGACGGTTTTATTTTTTTAAGGGCCCCCTTCCTGACTCGGCCCCTAGGCCCGGGCCTTGTAGGCCTAGGCCGAAATCCGGCACTGACTGTGGTTTTAAATTATGACGCTCTAGTGTGATGTTTATTCAACTCAACTTTCTTTTTGTACAGTTGAAGAATACTATAAATTGACAGTAATTCAAAGAAAAATATGAGTAGTTAGACAGCTTTTCTTGAAATTAATGTGTTACTGTTACATATGGTTTCATTTGGAAATTTAATCCATTAGATACAAGCAACTCTAGGCAGAAAATAAGTAATGGGAGAAATCTATTAATTTGTAAGCCCTTAGAAATTACAAATTTTTAGGGGGTTTTGTAAGATAAAGTATATATCTTAAGTTCTATTGAATGCATTAATAGAAAAATATGTTACTAAATTTTTTTAGAAGAGGAGTTATAAGTTTAATGTATACCATGTGGTAGAAATACTTCTAATTACTAATTGGGACTAGGTTGTAGTTACAATACATTTTGGTTCATTCAATTGTCCTTTCTTAAAATTTACCTTTATTCAAGTTTTATTTTAGAGGAAAATCTGCTAAGAATTATCAAATTTAAGTTTTTTTAATTATCCTGACTTTGTTAATTATTTTTTCTTCGTTTTGTTATTATTATTTGAATTTTCGGTATATAATATTTCACTGTACATGTACTATCTACATCGGTCAATAACTATTCCGTAGAACCATCGCCAAGAACTGCCCTGACTTTGTGAAGACCTCCATGCTAACCTTCTTCAACCAGGCTGCCGACGACTTAGCCCAGTTAGTGTCCAATCTCGCTTTAGGCAAGTACAGCCTTCTGCGAGGCACTACCATGAAAACTTCTTCATCGCTCAACTACATTCAGTTGGTCCTGCTTCCAGTCCTGACTGCTTTGTACGACCATTTAGGGGCCAATGAATTCGGAAGCGATTTGCTACGTAAGTACAGGGATTTTTTTTTTGTCGTGTCCATGAGAGTCGAACTCTATATATGTGTCCGTGAATTCTGATAATTTCTTCTACGACTTGCTTGATGTTGTCTCCATACGGATCTAGCATAGTCGGCAGTACTCCAATCTTTCTCAGGCTGGGGCGCTCATAGCCGGACACTCATAGATGTGAGTAGGTGTAAGCTGTGTATCAGGACAATGTTCACAGCTTCTATAGATCTTCTTGCCATCTCCATCTATCTTCATACCCCTGTGGTGTCCGGTTCTCAGCCTAGTTACGGTTTTAAGAGTAGATCTGTTCGCAGTTATTTCAGAGGGAAGATGTTTGGTCTGAATGGATTTTTCTCTAAGCTTATATCTGGCCACTGCATTCGCATCCTGAAGAGAAACATCACTGCAGCTAGTGTTGAGGTCTCTGCCCTCCTTGGCCAATCTATCCGCAGTTTCATTATCTTCTATGTCGACGTGTGCAGGAATCCACTGGAGGATGCAGGTCTTGTTTATAGTCTGAAGATCTTGAAGACCTGAGATGATTTCTTGGGTGATAGAAGAATGTCCTTTTAGAATTGCTTGGAGGGCGGCCTTTGAGTCGCAAAATATTACTAGGCCTTTTGTATGAGTACAGGGATTGACTCTTTGAAAATGAATAGTTAAAGCTAGATTTTTATCTGATGACAAGACATTTATCATATCATAAAAGTTTGGGACCTTGCTGCCATCATAGACTTTTAACGTTAGAATATCTTTCTTAGGCTATGTCCTGACTACGCCACAAAGGCAACAAATGCATCAAAACTTGGCGACTTGGCAGAGTCAGCCCCCATGCTATTGCATCGCTTGGAGCTCTTGGCGGTCGCCAAATTTTGTTGTATTTGTTGCCTTTGTGGCGTTTGATGTCGTAGTGAGGACATAGCCTTATAACTTCATTTCATGTCATAAAAATGGGACTTTTTTTCAGCATGAGCCTACACAAGCAATAAACTGCCATGTTTGTCATCATAGTAAAAATTACTTCTAGCTTTTACAGCTAGCTTTTTTTTGTATGATGTCTCAAACTGTTAAATAAATCAACTGTTTACTTTTAATCACTAATGATCTATTGTAAAATCTGAAATCTTTGTGATATATATTAACTATTTGCTATATATCACATAATTTAAACCACTAATGATTTCATGATTTTCAGTCTTAAATACTCTACAATCCTTTTTACCCAGCAACTCTTTGAACAATTTTTTAGTGGCTCGCCCTACCTTTTAGATTCTCAAATTAATATATAAAGAAAAACTTTAAAGAAAACCTAAAAATATAACACGTTTAAAAGTAAAACTTTTCAAACAAAACTTTTTCGTTGTACTTATTTTGGTTATGGATAATTATATATTTTTACTAAAAAAAGAGAAGAAAACTTTAATAGTACTAAAATAAGAATTATTGCAATGAGAAGTAAATGAAAGAGGCGGAAATGCGTTATGAATCACGATTGAAAAAATGACTTTATGATTATAAATACTTTTAAGTGTTGATTCAACTTTCACATCTCTCTAACTACTATATACCTTTAAGAACCTTTTTCATTTCTTCTACAATCATTAAAAAATTCGGAGTGTCTACGTGCACAGGCACCGTACACGTATTACGCGTACGGATATAGTAATTGAGTAGGACTGACCCTTATTGGAAGTTTGAGTTCTTAACTTCACGGTCGTTGTAGCTTAGTGGTAGCGGTTTGTAATCAAAAGGTCGCGGGTTCAAATCTCCTCTCTCGGCAGAAATACAATTAATTTCCCAAAGCTTTTTTTTTTATTTCACCCAGGAAGATCATCGTTTTAAAGTTGTCCTAGAAAGTTTACTTGTATTTTTTACGTTTTCATGAATTATTTAAATTTCTAATTTTTTGAACGCTCATTAAAAATGGCTAGAACTGATGTTTTTTTAGAGAAAAACAATTTTTCCCGTTCCCCAAACGAGTGTTTAGGCTTACAGTACTGCCCCATGTAAAATACTGATGTTTTTTTCAAGAAAACAAAATTACCCTCTGCCCAAAAAGAGTTATCTCAACTTTCTAGTATAACGCAATGCACGCAATTTATACACGGTTCCAATAAGCCCCGCCTTGAGCGTGCGCTGTTAATACCCGTACACGCAATGTGTTAACGGTGCCCGTACGAGTAGCCTCTGCCTAAATAATTACTTATCCAATTTTTTTTTTTATTTACAGTGAATGAAGTGCAAGTTGCTTGCTACAAAATTCTACAAAGTCTCTTTGCATTGGGAACGAAGGCTGAACTTGGGGAAAGCAGGTTAGATGGTGCCCATTAAACATAAACTTTATAATATATCTTTATTTTGTGCCGCATTTTATAAATATCATTTCACATTTTATTGTTTATTATTTTATTTATTTTATCGTTTGTTATTTATTATTTTATTTATTTTTAGGAAATTCATCAAAACTGAGCTGAACAGGTAGAGTTTTATTTTTGTGTTATCATTATCTTATTATTATTTTTTTTTTTCGGAATTGGGGAAATAATTTGTGTTTATGATTCAGAAGAGTGAGATTTTAATTTTGTATTGATAGAGCAAAAAGTTTATTTTAGTTTATTTAAACTTAATGTTTTTTTTAATCTATCAAAAATTATTACCAATTAGAAAATATAAATGTAAAATAGGCTAAAAATTATATATATTTTTTGTTTAGGCATCGGCCAGCATTGGGTAACTGCTTGGGTGCATTTGCTGGAACTTTTCCTGTGGCTTTCCTGGAGCCCATGCTGAATAAGCACAACCAGTATTCTATTCACGGAAAACTCCAGGAAACATCTTTGGAAGCCCAAGGCCAGTTTTACAATTGCATCTTATGATTTTTTGCTTTATCTCACTTATTGTGTAAGGCTAATTCCATGCAGAAGTACCTTTCTACAACTTTTGATATTAAACGAAAAACTTAGCAGACTAGTTCATATACACTTACTGCAACTAAATAATGTAACCTCTTTTATTTAATTTGATACTTTTTATTTTCAAATTAAAAAAAAAGCTTTTTTTTAGCCTTGTGACTTACACTACAAATATCATGAGTTAGATGGAATTAGCCGTATTTATTTGTGTTCCCATGGTTCATATAAATACTTCTGAAAAGGCCATGCATACAAAAAATTAAGGGTTTTGGAAAAGGTTTTAAGTTATAAAATTGTTTTAGGTAGAGCAGAGGAACCAGTCCTCACCCATGGATATATTGTTGAACCTTCATTTTTAAATTAGAAAAATAAGGGCTGTAAAGCTCTAAATTCATCCAGATTAATTTAAATTTAATCTATAGATTTAAGGGGATTTTGTTTTTAAAACAATAAATTGTTAGCTGTGAAACGTTGCATGTTACAAAGCGAAATTCCTTTTTGTCTTAGGAAATTTTTTAAGGAATTTTTAAAAAATGAAAAATTATATTTTGGACATTACAGACAAATAAAAGGAATTGATCTCTAATGAAGAAGAATTGAACTTTGGTTTAATATCAAAAAATTATTTGTAAAACAAATTTAAGGTAAAAAGTTGTGTTTGACTTTGTCCTAAAATTTTTCTATTAATTTCCCAGCTATCGTCCACTGCTTTACATGCTGGGCCTATGGAAAAACCGGTTCAGGCCCCTACCTAAAAATATAAATTGGACAAAGTGTACAGGAAAAGAGAATGTATTGCAGTAGTTATGTATGGGTGTAAGAATGTCAATCTTCATAGATTAACACAAATATTCATAAAATGTATTCAGGTGCAAAGAGCACAGCCAAACTCGTTACCAAACTCTTAATTAATTCAATATTATCTTGTTGTCACAGTTTGCCTAACTTCAAAATTACTATTCCAGCTGTCATGGCCGACATGGAACAGAACATGCCGACCATCGACGACCTAATGGATCAAGTGGACAAGTTTGTGAACGGTGGCGGCAAATATTCTGAGACGCCATCCGTCATAGACGTCATAATTCCGCTGCTTTGCAGTTACCTGCCTTTCTGGTGGAGCCAAGGTCCAGATAATGTGAACGTAGAATCTGGGTAGATAAGATTTTAGTATAAATTAACTATTTAAGTCTTATAGTTTGTTGCAATAATTTTATTAATATCATAGTTTAAACTTAGTTATGCAGCATTAAAAATATTTCTAAATTATATAATTCCTTACGAATCAGTAAGTTTAATGTGGCTATGGGTACTAAATAATTATTGTTTTTTCATGTGAAAAATTTAGTTTGAGTTCTTCATTTAATAATAACAAAAAAATCCTACTCCCTTTTTATTATGTTCATGTACTGTGCTCAACTTATTTGTTTGTTTAATGTCCATTTTTTTTTCTTTCAGAAATCATGTAACAATGATCACCAGCGAGCATTTGAATAACTTGTTGAAAAACATATTGAATCTTATCCGTAATACAGCTGGAGTGGATAATGCCCCTTGGATGGTTAACATAGCTGGTAAGCAATAAATTGCGCAGACATAACTTTCAGTTTGCTTGCATAAATCAGGGTTCGTACGCCTCCTGAAATTCCTGAAAAACTCCTGAATTAAATTTTTTTTTAAATTGCCCTTATAACTCCTGAAATTTGTGTCTCATCTCCTGATATTTTCCCCCCTCTCCTGAAAAAATTGACTTTATTCGGAATAATTCTAAATGCACAGTAGAAAAATCGATTTCAGACATTGTGATAATAGTTAATGTCCCGGAATGCACCGCACAACTCTTCAGAAGATTTTTTTTCTCTTCTGTTTCGTCATTTGAAGTGCAGTGAAGTCACTAGACTCATACGATAATAAACAAACATATTCCATTTTATTTCTTGTTTATCTCCTGAATTTACATTGCTGCACTCCTGAAAAACTCCTTAGAAACTCTTGAAAGTTCACTATCATAGATAGAGTATGAACCCTGATAAATTATGTTAGTAATTTTAGTGCTTTTCTTTAGTGCTTCTTAAACAAGCCGCACCATTATTTAAATAGCAAAGAACTGCAAATATTAACTGATTTCCTTTTTATTAATTGTCGGGTCAAATAGTTTTTCTGTCCAGATAGCCCAAATGTTAGGCATAGCCTGACCAGATTTGTTTCATTGAATAACTCGATTAATTAAACTATGTATTCATCATTAAATTTTTTTAAATCATATTTTATTTACATTTTTTTTTGTTGGAAAAAAAATTAAATTGATACTATTTGCAAATTTTTTTTAGCTAAATATTTGAATAACAAACTAAACTGCATTGCAAATATCAGTACGTCCTGTCACCCTAATTGAGCAATAGATGGTTTTTCAATAGTTTCCAGTTTAAAGAATATGTCAACCATAGATATCATAGTTAAAGTATTAGATTGGCAGATCACATGACCTTCAATGCTAACAACAGGACGAGCATGGAGGCCAAATAAGGGGGCGAAATGGGCAGTGTTGCTGCCACTTCAAGGAGAAAAATACCACGAAAAAATACCATTTATTTCTAAAATTACAAAAAAAATACTAGAAAAGGATTTAAAGTCACTAAAAAGATTCCAAAATGCAGCTAGTATTTTTACGATATTTTTTGTAATTAAATGGTATTTTTTCGTAGTATTTTTCTCCTTGAAGTGGCAGCAACACTGGCCATTTTGCCCCCTTATTCGGCCTCCATGCGCGTCGTTGTTAGCATTGGAGGTCACGTGATCTGCCAATCTAATACTTTAACTATGATATCTATGATGTCAACCCTCTTTTTCACCATGGAAAATTTCTCTTTTTTTTCAGCTCATGCCGGCCAAATCGTCATTAACTCTTCTGAAGAGCTCCTGATGGATCCTGTCCTGCCCTTGGCAGAAAAAATCGGCACTCGAGCTGCAGCCGTCTTTCACAAAGAAGAAACAATGCGAGGCTACCTGAAATCTGCTGTTGAGGATACCTCCCAAGTGGAAAATCAACTCCAAGATGCAAGTTTCTTTATGTGTCTCCGAAACTTATATTACATGCTATTCAAATAACCAGAAAGATTGTTTGAGGGTCATTATAAAAGATACCAATTTGCAGGAGTGATTAGGCGTTACTGATCAACAAAATTAAATTATTGTATCAATCTATTGAAACTACAAAATATGGTGAAGAGTTATAACTTCTTTAGCACATATTTAAGAAAAATGGGTTGCAGAATAATGTTTCAGTAGCAAATCAATTTTTTTTTAATGTTAACAATCTGATAGTTGGTGATCTGATTAAATGATAAGAAAACTTTTTGAAAAATATATTTCTTGTATTGTCAAACTGGAAACCAAGTTCGCTTCTTCATTTCTACGAAAAATATCATTTGATTAAAAAAAACATGCATATTTATAATATTCAATTGTGCATTACTAAATATGAGCTACTCAAAAGTATACCTATTTAAAAAATTAAATAAAAAAATGGACCTAGTTTTCCACCGTAAATTTTTCAAGATGCAGCATGTAAATAGTCTAAGGGGACAATTCAATAATGTAGATGACGATATTTTATGTGCTTGTTTATGTTTTTAAAGTTTTTTTCTTAGGATTTTTTCATTATAATGTCTCTTTCTTCTTGCTTTTTACCATTTTGATTTTAGGTATATGGATTGTTCTGTAATAGGCATCTAAAATAAATTTGAAATGATTTTTTTCCAGGAATTCAGCTTGCTAGTGAGAGATGTTTATGCTTTTTATCCACTCCTGATCAAATATGTAGATCTCCAGAGGTAAAGAAACTGCTCCTTTGTAAATACTTAACAGGAAATGTCGATGTTATAGTTTATTAAAAAAAAAACGTTTTCACATTTTTTAACCCTATTATTGTGAAGGAAATATTCACAGTGGAAATGTGTTATCTTAATAATTCATTTATCTAATAAATTTTAAAGAAAATAACTATCTTTATTATTACAGGGCTCACTGGTTGAAGCACAACACTAAGGAGGCTGAATCAGTTTATAACTACGTTGCTCAGATTTTCAACATGTGGTCAAAAAGCCAGGTAAAGTGTTTAATTTGTTTATAGTGGGAAAAGTAAATAATTAAAAATAATCTTTTAAAGTTTTAAAGTGTCATTTTAAAAAATGGTATACAGACAACCTCTTAACCCGCTTAAATGGGGCTGAGGGCAAGCCGGTTAAGAGACAATCCGGTAAAGTGAAATTAACAAAGGTTTGAAGGTACATTTGATTGCACATTTATACATTGCTAGTCTTGGCCTTATAAATAAACACACAATTAAAATAATGTGCAATTTTATTTAATGTATTCAAGCATTAAAAGTTACATACTATTAAAATATCTGTAAAGTTTTTTTGCCTTAGTAATCGGAAACTTGCCACATAGTTTTGAATTTTTTTGTATCAGCATCATATCAATGTGGGATCAATAAGAAAAAAAAGTCATTTTTATCTAATTTTTAAATTTGAAGGATAAAAATATTCAGCTTTTTAAAGTGGAAATCAGGTTAAACATTGTTTGGTTGAGGAGCAATGGGGGGGGGGGGGGATTAATGGGATTTTATGCTATATTATGCGGAAAATTTATTCCTAAGTAATTATTTTATCTGTTAAAGACATGAACCCCGAAAATGTACCAAAAAAACTGAATAAATTGTTTGTTTTTTTTAATGTTATGGAATGGCTTGATTATTATTTAACTGTTGAATTTTATGTCCAATTTATTCCCAAGCAAATATTTTATCTGACAAGAACCCCCCAAAAGTACAGCAGAACTACATAAATTGTTTTATTTTTAAAAAACATAAAATGTCAGTGTTTATTATCTAACTGTTGAATTCCATTTCAGTATTTCCGTCGAGAGGAACAAAACTTCATCTCCCAGCACGAGATTGACAACATGACCCTGATCATGCCTGCTGCGGCTGGCAGGGGAAGGGCCAGCGTGGCCAATGTCCAGCAGACGGCCAGCACATCCAAAAAAGTATGTTGAGTGAATAGTTTATGGACTCTTTGTACAGTAGAATTGAAGAGTACATTTGAAAAAACCCTTCATCGACTAGGAATCTATCCGTATTGAGGTCTCCTTGGTGAGTGGGGGTGAGCTGAAACCGATTTCTCCTTTGGTTCCTCTTCCATAGTTCAGTGTCTGGAGTGATTCTTGATCATAAAGATAGTTAACCTGTGCGCCATGTGATAAGAAACAAGACCAAACTGGTTTCTTCACACCAGTTTAGGCGATGACTTGATATCTCCGCCAAGCGGACAGCTTCCCAGTCGATGAAGGGGTTATTCCCCTGTACTCTTCAATTGTATTCAGTAGAAATCTAAAATTCCTGAATTCACAACAGGGCTGGGGAGCCCAGCCGGTAAGGTGCCAACCTTGCATGCCAAAGGTCTAAATGCTTGACACAATTATTTATTTAAATCATTTTTTTAGATCCTTAGAATTTAAGATGGTAAAAATTTGGCCCAGAAATTTTTTCCAAATTGAACAAACTAGGCAGATTTTACAACAGAAATAAGAGCTGGGGAGCCCAGTTGGTATGGCCTTGCATGTGAAAGAATCCAGGTTTGGGTCTGGGCATTGCCCAAATAACTGCCAACTTATAAACAATCTATGCAGCCAAAAAGTCTGACAAATCATATCCCATGTAAAGGGTGTGCACGTTAAATATGATATAAAGGCTCGACGATGCATACAATGTCGCCTTTTATAGTTATAGTTGCGTTGGGGGCCTACTCGGGTGTCGACTGGTCAGTTGACTGTGTTACAAAATTACAACGCCCGTCTCCAATAGCCCCTGTGTAGCTCTAGTGCAACGATTTGTTCTACCTATCTAACCTAAATTCACAAAGGTTGGTGACAGCAAAACTCGAAAATTCTCAGTTATTTTATTACCAGAACACATAGCTTACGGACTTCTATTAATATTAGTTAAAACTATTATACATTATAATTTTTAGTTTGTATGTATGTTGTTTCATTAAAACTAAATTTAGGGACTTTATGTTTATGATCTGTTACTTGCTTAATCCTAAAATAAGATCTTTTGCATTTTCATAAGTGTGTCTATAAAGTTTAGTTTATAGAATAACCAAAAAATTCGAGTATATTATATAGTAAAGTATATTATTATCAAGTATATTATTTAGTAAAACAAAATTTCAATTCTAGGGGGTTTTTTTGAATTTTTTTTTGATTACATTAAATAATTTGTATACATCATAAAAGGAAGCACAAATCAAAGCTAAAAAGCTAATCAATAAAAAAATGTTCTTTTTAATAAGAGCAATTATTATTTCATGTATATAATTTAAAAAAAAAAATGAATTATGTTTCCCAGAAAAAGAAGCGTGACCGTGATGTCAAGCGAGACAAAGAGAAGGAGCTGGCCTCTAGTCTGATGGTGGCCTGCCTCAAACGTTTACTTCCGATTGGTTTGAATCTCTTTGCTGGCCGAGAGCAGGAGTTAGTTCAGCATGCAAAGGACATGTTTCTCAAAGGGGTAGGATACATGTTCATGATTTTTCTATGTGATTATACTCCTTCTGATTGCAATGCAAACCTTGAAGTGTTGTTTTCCAGGAAACTGTGTGAGAGTTGCTGTTTTTGTTTTTTCTTACCTCACTTGGGTTTCTGAAAGCCAAAGCTTACCAACATGGTCCTCACAAAATAAGGAACCTACCAGGAACCTACCCCTACCTACCTAATTTGGAACTCTAGTTCCTACCCCTTGTTTCTAAAAAGGGGTAGGAGGCTTTGTACATGTTTATGATGTTGGATAATAATTAGGCACAACTTAATTTTTTGAGAGAATTCATGAGTTTTATCTCTTACGTCATTAAAAATGGATTAACTATCTATCACCTTCAACAATAAGTAAATGACAGCGCTTTTATATCTTGGGCTGTATCTTCTTTGTCACCAATTACATATTCCCATAAATCTAATATAATGTGATGTAGGATTTAGTTAGGTGCATTTTTATAAAAAAAATCCCAATAAATTTATTTCAATCTTCCCTAAAATAAAAATTTGAAACAAAAATAATGAATTATTATTTTTTAAGTGATAGGTATTGCTATATACAAACACAATTCCTAGACTTATTAATGTGTCCATATCATTTAGGTAACCAATTTTAAAGCATATGTCTAGTTATATATATTGTCTAGTTTTTTTTTAAGTTCCTCAAATTTCCTGTATTTTTCTTATTTATCATGAAGTTTTATGTAAGTATAATATTTTAATCATGACTAATGCTTCCTTTTCAGAAAATTCAAGACTTCATATTTGACTACATTAAGCTACAGCTCACTCTGCCAGATAAGGTAAACAGTTGGAAAACACTGAAAATCACTGAAATCAATTTTTTAAACTGCGAACAAATTTGAAATCATTTTTTACATCAATTGTTTGTATTTTAAAATGTTGCAAATAAAAAAGATTCACTTCGCATTTTTTTTGCATTGTTAAAATGACTTACTTTGTATTTTGACATTTAAAAAATGACTCACTTAGTATTTTTACATTGTGAAAATTACAGAAATTGAATTTTTATATTGATTATTTCCTTTTAAACAGATTGATCCAAGTGATGTGATGTCCTGGCAACACTACTTGTACAGCAAATTAGGAACAAAGAGAGAAAGCACCCAAAAAGTAACACCAGACGAACTGGTAGAAAAAATCATAGATATGGCCAAAGTTCTTTACGGATTGCATATGGTAATGTTTCTACTTTTATTAATGCTAAATATAATTATAAAATTGATATGATTTCATCGGAAATGTATTAAATAACCAATTATTTTATCATGAAATTTAACCCTCTGGGGGATACAGACTTAAAACCTGTCAACTGACTATGAGGTATCCCAGCAACACATATTTTTTTAAATATATAAATTTTACCGAATGTTAAAGTATGCAGGAGTCATTAATAATCATCTGTTACAGAAATACAATTTTAAAAATTTAAAGAAATGAAATTATTACTTGAAACTTTCAATGTTAGTATCTTGTGCAGTGGGAACAAGTTTACACTTCAACCAATGTGCGTATCCCTCAGAGGTTTAATATGTTCCTTAGTGAATTTATTGTGTAAATGTTTGTTCTTAATTTTGACTTTCTAGGGAAACATAGTTACTTTTTAACAACTAGGGCATCCATTGTTTTTCTAAAACTATTTTGGATCTACCAATAAAATTTTTTGTGAAACTGCACTACAAGTAACAGATATTTATGGTTATAATTTTGTTTTTTTTTTTACAAAAAGACATCTAGCACAATTGGTTGTTCTCTATCTACTATCAGTAAAAAATTATTCATATTGTCCGTAAAAAATATTTGTTAATCATGATAGAACTTAAATTAAACTTGTGAGAATTCATACATACTTTAACAATTTTTTTTTTCAGAATCTTAAATCTTTTTTCCAGTGTTTAGTAGTTCTATATTACACATGCCAAAAAATAATTGTATTGATATCCTCATTTATAATTGTTTTAATCTTATACACTGCAAATAGAACACATATCAAACATAAAAAAAACTAATTTTAATATATTATTCCTAAAATTATTCCAAACTGGCTCTATACATAGATCTATTTGGATTATATGTTAGTTGAAAAACAAGTGTAACAAAATCTGTAATGTCTCTCTCTTTATCATTTAATGCAAAAAGAGGATCTTAGTTTTAAAAAAAATTCAGCCCTGAACACTCTTTTAATTCCATTTTGTAAATAAACACATGAACTCTGTTAAATTCAACCTCTCTGCAGATCGACCACCCCCAAGGTCACTTGAAGGGTATGATTCGAAGCGTTGTAACTATGTCAAGAAAACGAGCCGTGATCGCTTGTTTCCGTATGACTTCACTTCATAGTTTGCCTAGGTAAAGAAGGAATAACGACGTAGCATGAGTTTGTGGTTGGATTCTCTGACGAGTCTTTACTAACAGTTACATACACTAGTGTGTTTGATACTAACTTGAGTGCGTGTAAAATATTGCATATTTCTAAATATTAACCTAAAATTCGTCCTTTTGGATTGCTAAGTTGTCGAAATATTTATAGACGATGTTCTGGCATGAAAATGAAACTAGCAGCTTGCGTTAAATTTTTATGTAAAAAAAATCGCAACTTCAACATCAAATATAGTCCTTTTACCGTCATTTAAAGTATGCTGTTCAATTTTGGTTCACTGTGTATCGATTAAGAAGTAACAATTAATGTTTGGTTAATTATATAAATGAGGAAAGTCCTTTTTAAACTTATTTTTACCAACTGCTTTGGTGAGACTGTCTTGAATGCCCTTGATTAAATTATTTTAAGAAATCACATACTTTATGAGTTTTTGAAGGGCCATACAGTCAGAACCAGATTTCCAAATAGGCTAAGTAGCCTGTAGCCCAGAGCGGCGAATTTTTTGGGGCTGCAAATTTTACGACCCATTAAAGCCGCATTCAGCATAAAAAATTATTATAAAGATACGAATATTTTTAAGAAAGAAAAATAATTGACATTAATGCGTAAACCGTAAACGTATATATAATACTAATATTTCATAGCAAACATGGTCGCTGCGAGGGCAAGTGCACCCCCTCCTCCCGGATTTCGAAGTTGAAAGAAAAATAGTAGAACAGTTTGAAAAAAATTGGCCTATTTTGCTTTCGATTTAGTGTGTAAAGGTACATAGATGATTCTAATATGTGTACCTATTTTAAACAGCACATACTACCCTATTTTGCAGCTAACCCTATTACCAGCTATCTTTCCCCGAAGTGGGAGAATATTGTGACTGGGGCGGCAAATCGTAGCCTACAAGCGGCAAATCTTTAAATCCAGCCCTGCATACAGTCCATAGAAGCACCACATCTTTATGTTTCAATACCCGATTAAGTATTTGCATAGTTATACATTTACACAGATTCAGAGAACTTAAAAATGTGTAATGCTTTAAAACTAGTTTTTCTGCCTTGTTCTTTGAGTTGCACTTTTCTTTAAGTGCCTAGTTGCCTGGTATTATTACCTGAAGCAATAATGGTCTGCTTAATGTGCGACTCATTTCTATGGCAAGCGGTTCCACAATTTCTTTTTGTTGTGGGAAAGGGACTTATTACAAACTTATTTAGCTTAATTAAGAAAGATTTAGCTTTTAAATTGAATGGATGAATCTAAACTTATTATTTTTGTGGTAATGAATAAGAAGAACGTGCTATACATGATTGTCAATTGAACAAAAAAAAAAGCATGGCACTGCCAATAATTGTAGCATCTGAATAAATGTTTTACTAGCTACTACACAAGCAACTTTTAATTCTTTACTAATCTGTGAAGAAAATCCTGTGTGAATTGTATATATTTGGCCTGTGCCCCCTCCTAGGCTCATAACCCTAGAAACGCAAGGACAGCTTGGATGAAGCTGCTGTCTACCTCCAAGAAACGCATAGCCATTAATTGCCTGCGTAGCCCACCATTGCACAATTTGCGAAGGTAATTTACGTTCAACAGGGTTTGTGTGTCCCTTTGATATACTAAAAAAAACATCTGACTTGAATTTTAAAAAAAATTGGATACGTTAAATAATTAATTTCACAGTGTTATGCGACAATGAACTTTTTTTTTAATATTTTAAACAGAGCTGCTTTTTTGGCAGATCTAGCCTTTTGCATACTACGCATATTCCCCAAAACTGAGAGAAATTTTTCTGGGCACCATCTGGGCGGCTCTCACAACTAATTTTGACACTCAGATTACAAAGAATCCGAGCTCTCTGTGGATGTTAAAGTATGCCAAGATTTAATTTCGCAGAGAAAACCAAAGCCAAATGGGTACTCAAGGCTTCCTTTATACAGTGAATATATATATACATGCTTTATACATGCCGCATAATCATATGATATGCATGACGTCGATTTTCTTATCCTGAAAATCTGCCGACTCAGTCGCAGGCCTAGGAACTAGTCTCTTTTCTAGCTATTGGTATCTATTTTTTTTAAGTGTCTCTAAAAGTATCTTTTTTCAGGCCTAAGTCTCTAAAGTCTCTTTTTTTCACCAGTGCGGCTAACTTTCGTCGAGATTTCACAAGAACATTGTTGGCAAATTAAGAACTTTTTTCTCTCATGCAATTACATATTTTTCGATTTTCTAGCGGTGATGTTACGACTCAAAGCTGCGGGATTGCAGCGTTTTGTTTTGTATTTTTCAACGGGTTCTCGTAATGATATCCGTGTCCAGCCATCGGGCAAAATCTGGAAAGTCAGGAATTGTACTTGGATTTTTTAGCGCAGGGAAAATCAGGAATTATGCTTGAATTTGATGAAATTCTGGTGTGCGCCGGGAAATTTCGCCACTTTCTGTAAGTTTTGAATCATATAGATTTATGAAGATAAGCTCTTTGTATCGTTTATTTCGAGGCATAGCGATCAGCCAATTTAAAAAAAAATTCTCCCATTGTAAATTTCAGATTTGCTGGTTTCAAGAGTTCTCTATTTTTCTGCAAATGTCCAATTCCTTCAAAGTTACAAGATTTATCATTTTCTCTTAAGATTTATAATTTTGAATTAATTGCTCGAATTAATTGTTTGCTGATTTTCAAAGATTCTCGATTTTCCGTCTTTGCAGTTAGCCTAGATTTATTATTTGGGCGTAATTTAAGATTATGTGATATGCTAATTTTTTGGTTTGTTTATTTTCAAGAGTCTTCAATTTTCCGATTTTTGAAGATGCATGATTTACACATTTTCAGTTACACGATTTAAATATTGCTCATTTGTGATTTTGTCGTTATTACTTATATGTGAGGATTTTTTTGATTTGTCGATATTCAAGGTTTCACGATTAAGTGATCTTCGAGTTTTGTTGCAATTTGTCTATTTGTAAGGATAAGTGATTTTTTGACTACAAAGTTTTGAATTGCAGTATAAAACAACAAGTTTAAATAATTTTAATAATAAATATAAAAATTCAATTAAAATTTGAAGATGAATTTCGATTTGATTACACTAAGATGTCTTCGAATATCAGTTACCGGCCAGTACAATCCAATAATGCTTCCCGATTTGCTTATTTTGCTGCCTAGTATTTTTCATGAAATCCACCGATGAGGTCGCATTGCTTCATAATGATTGACACTTTTTTGCCTATGCTGATCGGAATAGCGTCTCGTTACTTTTGTAACTCCGGTTCAGGCCAAGTCGGACCAACTATAATATTTTCGGCTGGTCAAGTGTTTGTGAGTTATGTGACCTTGTTAGGTATAACAAGAAGAGCTTGATTTTTTCCCCCTTTTTTAACTTTTTTGCCATTTTTTCTTCTGCTTATATTGTGGTTTTTGATTTTAGACAGGTTTAAGTTTTAAAAAAAATCTGAATCTCCCCAAAATTCAAAAGTGTCCGCATTATAGAACATTATGGGTGTTAGGTTCTGAACTGTATTATCCAATTTCCGAAAATTCGCTACATTACTGATGTTTAGTTTTACGTTTTATAAATTCGTAATTTATGGATTTTCAAGGTGTCGTTAATTGCAATTTCTGATGAAAGTTTTTTTTTTGCTGAAATGGTTTGCAAAACGCTGATTACTATAGTCTACTTTTAGTCTCTATTTTTTATTTGAAAGTATCTTTTGCCTACTTTTTTTAGAGCATTCCTAGTTCTGAGGCCTGCAGTCGGGGCTCAAACCTGCGGTCCAAAACAATGAATTAAAAAGCAGAACTGGAAATTCCTTTCATACTATTTTTTTAAATAAAATATTTAAGTACATATCCTTTACGTAACTCTACTTAGATTTCAAAATGTTGTTGTTGTTACTAATGCCACTTGGGAAACCCAAGCTCTTCCTGTGGAGCGGGAAAGGATTAAGGCAAATGGGTGCGGTTCCTGAGAAGAGATGCCCGTGTAGAGACTTACGGCAGGAATCCATCTTGGCATCGTGCTGACAGATGCTGCCATCTATCGCCCCCTCCGCAATTTAGACATGTCCCTGAAGGGGAGGGAAATAGTCTCCAGGGACCTGTATCCGTGGGGTGGGAAACTGCGCCATGACCGCCCACAGGACTTTCGGACCCACAGATTTAACGAGCACGTACTCCGCATATATTCGGTGGGTCTGAAGACCAGTGGTATTGGGACTCGATCGCGGGACCTTCCGATTCCGAGAACGAGGCCTTAACCACTAGGTTATCCACGGCCCAGATTTCAAAATGTTACCATTTCTATCTTCTAAAATTTTTCCATTTTTTATAAATGAGTCTTAAAAAAAGCAAGTTTCCCACAATATTCTCATTACTTAGAAGAAATTGCCAAACCCTGTTGAACTGTTCTCCCAGTTAGTTTGTTCCTCTTCATTTATTTCAATCGGAAAGTTTACTCATATTCTAGTTTGTAGTTATTGCTTGTGTTTTGTTTCTATCCATCTATTTGTGACTGAAGCTATTTTCAAAATAAAATCTCCAGCATGATTGCATCTGAAGAGGTATGAAGTGGCATGCTTTTAAAATCTTTTACTATATTTTACCATTCCAAAAAGATGTAGTTTACAATCCTTGTTCCAAGACTTTGTTTTTCCTTTTATTATTATTGTTGATTTTTAATGCTATATATTGTTTAATTTGTTTTAGATTTTATACTATTGGGGATGTTAATAATTTTTTGCTTGATTCTTATTTTCTACATTTAAAGTTCGCAATTCCCCTTAGAAACATTCAAATATTCTGCAGCTCAAAAGAATTTAAACTAGTTTGTTGTCATTAATAAAAGCATCCATTTTCTGCTTGATCCTTATTTGCTACATTTAAAATTTTCATTAGAAGCATTTAGTTATCCTAAAATCAAAGGGAATTAAACTATTTTGGATTTATTTAATAAAAGCATCAATTTTCTGCCTGATTTGTATTTTCTATGTATAAAATTTGCATTAGAAACATTCAGTTTTCCTAAAGCTCAAAAAAGTAATTTAATTATTCTTGTTTTCTTTAATAAAGGCATCGGGCAATCAACATTTATCTGCAAATATACAAGGAGATGTGGTTGGAGGAGGAAAATACAGGACAAGAGCAGCTTATTGAAAACTTAACTGTAAGTTTAACACTAGTTTTTTGCCTTTTGTTTCATGCTGCACCTTCCATATGCTTGAAACTGATATCTCAGTGTACAAGACAAGAGGCATTATTAACCCTCTGAGGCTGTGTCCTGACTACGACTTCAAATGCCACAAATGCAACAAACTTGGCGACTTGGCAGAGTTAGCCACATTGCTATCGCATCGCTTGGCGCCCTTGGCGGTCGCCAAGTTTGAAGAACTTGATTGAACTGCATCAATTGAACAATTATTAAATTTAGTAGAAGTTTTGCATTTTTACAAAGGATTTCAGGAAAACTAGGCACAAATTGTTCATTTTGTGTAGATTAACATGTTTTCAGCATACGTTAATTTACACAAAAATAAATATGTGTGCCTAGTTTTATTGGAATCCTTAAAAAAAATCCAAAATTGTGCAGTTTCTCAAAATCTTTCTTAGTAATGATTCTATGTAAAAGTTGTTTTCATACGTATTTATGTATGTACATATAGGTTAAAAATCCAAATTCTCTAGTATAATTATAATGGTTAAAAAATAATTTTAAAATGTGATCATGTACTTCCCTTTAAGACTATAACAGTTTACAATTTTATTAGGAAAATTGAATTAGTTTAAGCGTAACAAAATCTGCATATAATCTTTTAAAATTAATATTGAACAATCAAAATTTGATAATAATACATCCGTTTAAACTATAAAAGCTATAATTTAATAAAGAAAACTCAATAAGTAGGGTTTTTTTTAACCAAATGTGGAAGTGATTTGTTTTTCTAATTTTTATTTTATAATATTCATATTGATTTCATTCACAACAGATATCCTTTGAGGACGCAGAAACCAAGAAAGAAGTGGAAGAGGGAGAAGAAAAACCTGATCCCCTCAATCAATTAGTGTTGGCCTTCTGCAGAAATGCTACAACAGAACAAAGGTATTCAACATGCGTTATTTCTACAGTAAAACTCAATTTAAGATCTTCGTGACCATAGAATTTTCCGCAATAATGTGTGTCGATAACTCAACAATCTTTGTTTCAGTGGAGGTATGGTGGAAGATGAACTGTACATGCACTATGCTGACATTTACAGTAAGGTGAGTTACTTAATTGTTACTTTAAGACCTGTACTTAAAATAAAGCACTTCATGCGTCCAGAACAAGGGACATACATAAATTACGTCCCCCAAAATTTTGACTTTTTGGGCCCTCCTCCCCCCCCCCAAACTGCATCATATTTGGTTGCCCCTTCCCCCCATAATTTACGTCATGTTGCTACGGTCCCCCCCTCCCTCTTCTAAAGAAAAATTTGTTTTAACATTTCCCTCGGTTTCTGAAATTTGAAAAAAAAAATGGATATTTATATTTTTTTTAAAGAAAATTAACTCTAAAAAAAAGTAATATTAATTTTGGTTAAAAAATGTATTCAAAGGATTTAGCCAACATTATATTTACTTTTCTATTGTCCAAGGACTAACTAGCCATTTGCTAATCGTCTCAGAACAAGACACGTAATTACACTTTCGCACATGAGACCCCCCAAAGAAACAGGGTCTGAGTGTAAGTGGATCTATCTAGCTCTGCGTCTTTTGGTGTTCGTCAAGGTGGATGATAGTCCTCTGATCGGTCAAGATAGTGTCGCAATTGATTGACTAGTAGAGTCTGTTACGAAGATGTCTGTACAATATCGGAAGATAATAATGCCATTGTTATGGCAAGTAATCTCTCCACCCTCTTTCCGAAATAAGATAGTGTCGCAATTGATTGGTTAGTAGAGTCTGTTACGAAGATGTCTGTACAATATCGGAAACTAATAATGCCATTAGTTCTCTCAAGACAAGTAATATCGAAAACTAATAATGCCATTAATTAGCCAAACCAAGGCAAGTAATAATCTCTCCACCCTCTTTCTGAAATAAAGTGCTTCTTATAATAAAAATAAAAAAACGATTGCAGATTTATTTTCCCTCAAAAACTTCATTTTATGTAAAAGAGATTTTAATTTTCCGAATCGCTATGTCACACAAGCGATTACCCCTTCTCGCCATGCCACGATCCATCACGTTGGTGCATACCCTCCTCTGTGTATGAATTTATGTATGTACTCATAGTGACAATAACTCACCTAGTTAAGTAACTACTTTCTATAATAGAACTTCTTAGGTTTTATAGGGCATTGTCAAATAACAAAAACCTTCTTGTACAAATCTTTAATCACATTCTAATGACAAAATTCTAGAGTATCAAATCTAGAGTACATAAAATTCTAGAATACAATGTTAGATGTGGAAATTGAAAGTCGTGAGGTGTTTCACACTGCTTGTTTTATTCTTATTTCAGAGCTGCGGAGGAGCAGATGAAGAAGAGGAAGAAGAAGGAGGTGAAGAGGAAGGTCCTTCCATACACGTATGTTGCAACACAAAATAAATAAAAAAAAATTATCACTATTGATTATAATTTGTATGTGCGATGTTGTTTATTGTATCTGACATTTGTTGCATGCGGCACTGTTGGAAAGAAAAAATTTGCCCATTTTATGGTAGGTTTTTTTGTTTGTTAAACATAATACATCTTTTTCGGAAAGAAGTTGAAAATACTTAAGATGGATTGTCAGCCCCATAGAGCTAATACATTATTTTTCTAATCACAACTTTCGCAGAAGTATTGCTTTGCCACGTTAGCTGTTTTTTCCCAGGTATGAGAATCAACATAACATCGAAATGAAACAAATTTGAAACAAAAATGTTATCTAGTTATTTAATTATATATTTTTGAAGTTTTAAAATGCCAAAAATTACAGCAGAGGGTGACACTATTTTAAAACTTTATCAATTAATAATTAAGTAACCGGATGTTATTTTCTATTCAATTTTGTTTTAAATTGATGTTATGATGATTCAATCCCTTACCTGGTGAAAATGGGATAACATAGAAAAGCAATTCTTTTGCAAAAATTGTGATTTCAAAACTAATGCATTATCTCTATGGGACTGACAGTCCCTCTTAATTATACATTGCTGAGGTTATAAAATGTTTTGGTATAATGTGCTAAGTAATAAATATATATAAAACGGAAGCTTTTTTTGACAAAAAAGTATTTGTATCCTGTATATAAGATTCTATTCAAATTAAAACGTCATATAAGTGTAAATTTCTCATCTCTTTAATTTTTTTTAAACATCGAACCAGTAAGAGGTCCTTAAACAAAATTGAAATATTCTGAAACTCCAAGTTCTGAATAGTCTGATGAATAATACCCTTTGTAGAGGAAGTGCATGTTAAATATGCTCCTGCTTAGTTCTGACGTTGTGTATGAGAACCCCCTTAAAAGTTGTGTTGGGTATCTACTGAGGTGTCAGCTCGTCACTTGACTGTGGTTCTAAATTACGACTTCCATTGGCAAGAGCCCTCGTGTAGCTTTAGGGTGACGATAATTCAACTCGACTCAAATTCTGCCAAATCCCAAACTTTTCACTTGCAATAATAATTATAGGTGCATGTATGCAGAGTTGCCACGGTACTTGAAAACCTTGAAAAGTGCTTGAAAAAAACATTGATTTTCAAGGTCTTGAAAAACATTATCCACCTTGAAAAGTCCTTAATTTTTTGGGCTGATGAATTTATCTTGAAGTGTTGCAAATGTTAATTTTGGCTTGATTAAAAACACTTTTTTAAAGTGAATCAGTTCCTATTTTATTTTCTGATTTATTGTTTGATAATCCAAGAAGGCAGAGGAAGTGATTTTAGGTTGATTTTTTAATAATTAAGTGGCGATTTTATAAAACATATTTAAGTTCATTTGAAAGTTAGAGAGCTCTTAGTCGTTTTCTAAATGAATTTTTAAAAACTATCGTGAAACTTAGGTGTTGCATGTTCGAATATACAGTCCTTGAAAATGGAGAAATACATCTTTGAAAAGTCCTTAAATTATACCTTGATTTTTTTTTTACCAAAAAGTGTGGCAACCCTGTGTATGTGTTTTGTGCCTTTATAAAAACTGCTTTTAATTCATTTCTACAGGAGCAAGAAATGGAAAAGCAGAAGCTTTTATTCCAACAGTCTCGGCTGGCTGAAAGAGGCGTGGCCGAAATGACTTTACTTTACATTTCTGCCTGCAAAGGTTAGCTGAAATTATTTCAGTTTTATTATTAAATTATTTCAGTTTTCAGCTAATATTTATGAGTGTTTTATGTATTTCATAATTTTTTTTATGCACATATTTATATTCCTTGAGTGCTTCTTCTACTATGTACCTATTTTAATATTTTGAAGTATTTTATGTTTAGTTATAATTTTTTTAAAAGTATATTTTATGAAGTATTTATATTTAATTAAAAAAAAACTTTTATCATTAGGTATCTATTACATAAATATATCTTTTTTTATGCAATAGTACTTGTTAAATATAGTTGAATTGTCAATTATGTATATTCATACACTGTCATTGTGAAATTTAATATCATAATCTACGTTGTAAATGACAGTATTTGTTTATTTACTAAGTGTTTTGAAAAACAAAATGCAAGTGAATGTTTCACATGTACTAACATCTTTAAACAATTTCCAGGTGTTCAAAGTCCAATGACGATGAACACTCTTAAACTTGGCATTTCCATTCTTAAAGGGGGTAATGTTGAAATTCAAAAGGTAAGATTTAAAAAATAGTGTACAAAAAAATAGTTAAACCCTATTAATGTAAGCTTCAGGAGAACACCAAAATTGTTCATGTTAACCAGGCATGACTCCGGTTTTAATCCAACAGTCCGTATTTTCAACTAATTTCTGAATGTCTGTGTCATATATGTCAATTGCTGGGTTTGGGAAGGGAGAAACATTAAACTATCTCTTGTTGCCCGGAATCCGAAAAGGGTTAGTGTATATGCTTAAAGTAATTGAAATATAAAACTATTTTTTTTCATTCTGTGTAATTTAAAGTACACTTTATAATATTTACGTAGGGTAACAATTAATGGTATAAAACTATTTTGCGCCAAGAATTAATTTTGTTTCTAAAATGTATTTCACTAAATTGAGGACATTCTCTGAATATTAAAATAATTTATTTTTGATTTTAGGTTGATTAAGTAAAATTTAACATATATATAATATATATATTCAAATATACATTTATTTTTATAAATTTTCTTACCTTCTTTACCAATTTTTTGTCCTAATTTTAGAGCATGCTAAAACATCTAAAAGAAAAGAAGGATGTAGGATTCTTTACATCTGTTGCTGCACTTATGAATTCATGCAGGTGAGTTATCGTTACACAAAATGTATTCTTGTAACAATCAAATTCAAGGGCATTGGTAGCCCTTTTATTAAGGTGTTGATTTTTTTACCTTTGAGTATTCAGATCTTTGGCACTGCCATCCTCAAAACAGTCATGTCAATGAGCGTGTAATTATCTTTAAATATGTGTATTGATTTATTAAGTGGTAATTGAGAAGTCATGTAGTGTTACACACCCTTAGTTTACTTAAGAAATTGTGCATGTGTCAAATATGTATTAATTTGTATTGTCGTTTGCAGTGTGCTGGATTTGGACGCCTTTGAGAGAACTCAGAAAGCCGAAGGCCTAGGAGTGGGATCGGAAGGAACGGCGGGAGAGAAAAATATGCACGACAAAGATTTCACCTGCGCTCTGTTCCGATTCCTGCAGCTGCTCTGTGAAGGACACAATCTCGGTAAAGAATGTTAAAATTGTAGCTTTCATTAAAAATGGCTAAGCTTGAATTCTGTTATGTTTGTCAATTATTTGTATCCTTAGGATTCTTGCTGTTGGAAAAATGTTCATCGCATAACATTCTTGGTACATTTCGAGATCGCAAATCTAGACAAACTAGAATTTATGGCAACAAACGAAATTTTCTGGCCACAGTATTTAATTCCCAGTTAGAGAACAACAGCACGCACTTAAAAGTGTTACATTTAGAAATATTCAGTTTTGGCGGCAGTTGTAAACTTTTGGCGACTTTATCACTTGCGCCTGCAAAATGGAAAAGTACCAAATTCTTTTATTTGAAAAATGTTTTACAATTATTGAAACACATTTTATTAACGTTCTGACCATTAGTTGTAAAAATTTGTTTTTTCTCTGTTAAATTAGTTTTTTTTTATTTGTCGGGTTGCAGTTAAATAATGACTATCCCATAGATATCATGGTTAAAGTATTAGATTGGCAGATCACGTGATCTCCAATGCTAACGATGGGACGCGCATGGAGGCCAAAATAAGGGGGCAAAATGGCCAGTGTTGCCACCACTTTAAGGAGAAAAATGCTACGGCATCATTGGAAAAATACCATTTAATTCTAAAATTACAAAAAAAATACTAGAAAAGCATTTCAAGTCAGTAAAAAGATTCCAAAATGCAGCTAGTATTTTTACGATATTTTTTGTAATTTTAGAATAATTCAAAAATTACAAAAAAATATCGTAAAAATACTAGCTGTATTTTGGAATCTTTTTACTGACTTGAAATGCTGTTCTAGCATTTTTTTTTTTGGTAATTGCCGTAGCATTTTTCTCCTTAAAGTTGTGGCAACACTAGCCATTTCCCCCCCTTATTTTGGCCTCCATGCGCGTCCCGTCGTTAGCAGTGGAGGTCACGTGATCTGCCAATCTAATACTTTAACTATGATATCTATGGACTATCCTCAATATTTTGAAAAATGTGTATTACTGAGAAGACTACAGTTGAAAACCTGTATTTCTATGTTTGTAAAACACGGAAGGTTAAACTGACTTTGGAAGAGTTTCAACGCCTTCCCTGATAGCCATTATGTAGCTTTACTGAAACTTCATCCACCTAAAACATGACCTTCTTCAATGTGTGGATTCAGCTGTGTTTTTTGGGGTGTTTTTGATATTCTTTGCTGTGATGTTTTTTTTCTTCAACAGATTTTCAAAATTATTTGCGTACTCAGGCTGGTAATACAACTACTGTCAACGTTGTTATTAGTACTGTCGACTATTTACTAAGGCTACAGGTAATTTTCTTATTTTAACTTCTTAATAACTTTCAAATATTAAAGTTATATAGTTAGTTATATAGTTATGTATATTACTAGCTTTATAAACCCGGCGTTGCACGGGTAGACCCTTAATAACAGTGATTTTTTATGTAAAATTTATTTTATACCAATTGTTGTCTCCCATTCTGATTCTCCCTGTCCGATTGTACCCAGGCCCTTACAAGAGTTAGAGGGCTTTTCCTTAGGCCCCGGTGTTCGCCTTGCATGTGTAAGGTCCCAGGTTCAGAACCGGGCATAGCCTAAATAGCTGCCGACCTAAAAGCGTACAGCCAAAAAATGCCAAAGAATAACACCCTGTGTGGAGGGAGTTTACGTTAAATATCCTTCAAAGTCCTGACTTTCCGTACGATCACGCCCTTAAGATTTGCGTTGGGTGCCAACTCAGGTGTCGTCTCGTCACTTAACTATGGCCAATAACCCTCATGGGTAGCTCTAGTTCGACGATAATTCAAACTAAACCTAATCCATACAACTGGATGGGTATAGCTACCATACCTTAAATTTTCAACTTCGCCAAAAGGCGCCAATTCCAAAAGTCAATCGGCCTTTATATCATATCTGTATTAAATCGACAGTTTCATAAACAAAGAAAAGCCTGGTCCAGTATACAATTTCAAAAGATAATCAATAAATAAAATAAAATAAGGTACCTCAAGTAGTTTTGGCTGGGCGTTGATACGTGAGTGAGTCAGTCAGTCAGGACTTTGCCTTTTATATATATAGATTATATATTTTTTAAGTTATATATTAATATAAATTATTTTAAATATATCTTTAGAACGACTTTTCTTATTTTAACTTTTTTCTCAATTTAATAACTTCTCTTGGCTTCTAGATGTGTTGATTCAAACATACTTAATTATTAAAAATTATTCTTTTTTAGGAGTCGATTATGGATTTCTACTGGTATTACTCGAGTAAAGAGATTATTGAACAAGCTGTAAGTGTGATAGTAATTTTCACTAAAACTAACTAAACTTAAAATTTTTATAATTAATGATGCATTAGTTTCATATTCAAGATTTAAAAAAAAATTGAAACATTGTTTTTTTTCACATTATAAATTTTTTCTTATCTTAGTATTTCCAATATTCTATAAGTTTATTGATATTTTTCTTTGGCATATGGATGAGTGGCAAAATATTAAGAGGTAAGATGTAGTACAATTAATTAAAAATTAAATTGAATCAAAATAAAGAAATGTACACAAAACATTGAAGTTAAGGTATCTTATTTGTTAATCGGTAAAAAATGATGTATAACTTTCATAATTTGAAATAACAGTTAGAAAATGCACAAAATAGTAACTGACAGAAAACTGAAGAAAAGGAAACAAACAAAAAAATCAAAGCTGAAAATTAGTTATAGGTTTCGTGTAAATGTGTTAACAAGTTCAATTACTCATTCTAGTATTCACTGGTTGCCCATTTGCCAACTTATAAAAAGTCACAGTACTAATTTGTGGTGCTGTCATCTATTGACAGAATTTATAACTTAAAACTAACCTGAGATTTCATTTTGAATGAATAATACTGGGTTTAGTAAAACTATATCTAGGATCCTACTTAAGCAGGTTTCTGAAACTACCTTACTGTTTATAAGTACTTCTAAGGCATGTAAAGTTTATTGCCAATTTAAAAAAAGCCTAAAACTGAACTTGAAGCTTGAGACTTAAGTGAGTAAATTCTTGTGTGAATTCACTCTTTTTTTTTAAAAAATATATAGTAGTTTTATAAAAGTAAAAATGTATTGTATTTTTTAGGGAAAAGATAATTTCTGCAAAGCCATTACTGTTGCAAAACAAGTATTCAACACTCTAACAGAAGTTATTCAGGTATTTAAAAAAAAATCTCTTATTCAGTTATCACATGTAGTTACAAAATTAGTTTTTCGAAAATGTTATCTGAAAAGTATTTTATTTTTTAAAATTAAGAGATTAATTTGTTTTATATCCTGCTATATACTGTTTTATATTAAAACACAAATAGAAGACAGACAACTGGAAGAATTTTATTTCCTTGTCTGTTAAAATTTTTTCATATGAATGAATAGGTTTCAAACAAAACATTAAAAAAAATAGTTTGATACTTTTTTGAATAGTATTTTCTTCTGCGTTTTTTTGTATGTTTAAAGTAATGAAATAGATTGTGTTGATATTCTTATTTCTGTTTATTTTGCTGTTCCTGGTAGACTTTTCAGAAATCATCATTTATTTGTTAATGTCCTTACAAAATCAAATGCCATTGAAAGTTTTAACTTATATACATTTTATAAGTTATGCAAAAAGTTCTTCGCATTAAACTGTCTATATTTTACTGATATCTAACTGAGATATTTTAATATTTACAAAGCTACATGTGTTTAAATTATTAAAGTTCTTTTAAGTGTATTTTTGGGGTTTTATTTGTCTGCATTTTTTCTGCACCACTTTAATTGAATTACCGTATATACTCGTGTATAACCCGACTCCGTGTATAACCCGACCCCCCACTTTTTAACCAAATATCCTTCCAAAATCGGTAACCCGTGTATAAGTCGAGGTAGGAAATAAGGCCAGCCTTCTGAAGAAAATAAGAAGAAACCGGTTCATAACGGGATCGTAATTTTTATTTTGCAAGCTAAATTTCAACCCCAATGAAAATAAAACGGGTTTCATCTCCGAGTGTCCTTGACATTGCCGACCCTGAATGGAGAATCTTAGTTGAAACTAAGTTCAGTGAAGCGTGAAGACTATGCTGCCAAGGTCACGGACCGATGTTGTTTTCTTTACACCTTAAAGACTGGTTGACTGAACTGCCCTGTGCCAGAGCTACACATGCAAAATACACATCACGTAGAGAACTAACAATTTAACATCATTATGGTGGATACCGTGAATAGATACCAATCTTATTTAATCTTCAAGATTTAACCACTTTTGGGTCCTTATTTTTAATAGATAGTATCTAAACCTTAAGTTTGATTGAAATTTAGTTTTATTTTAAGGACATGGGATTTTTTTTTGTTGGAAATTTGATGTCTCGTGTATAAGTCGACCCCGATTTTTACGGCACTGAAATTGTCCAAAATTTCTCGGCTTATACCCGAGTATATACGGTATTTTTATTTGTAGTGTGCATATTTTCTAAATAAATAAAACATGAATAATTCTTCTTCAGGGTCCCTGCTCTCTGAATCAGCAGGCCCTGGCCCACTCAAGGCTGTGGGATGCTGTCGGAGGATTTCTTTTCCTGTTCGCCCATATGCAGGACAAACTGTCAAAGGTAAGCTCCTGAATATGCAACTACCGTAAGCGTTCAGGCACACCTCAAGTATTGAACAGGGTTTTTTTTGTTCAAATAGAGCAGCGGTTCCCAACCTGGGGGAGATCGCCCCCAAGTGGGCGATTTGTGTTATCAAGGGGGCAAAAAATACTTGAGGGGCGATCAGGGGGCGATGAGTATTCAAAGGGGGGAAATTAAAATAATGTTGTACCTTTGTACAGTAAAACCGTTCTCCAACCATAACCACACCAGCCAATTTTTACTTTAAACTCTCTTAAATTTTCTAGAAACCAGTAAAAATATCTGTTAATTAGTTCACTTTTGTTCTTTAAAATATGTGTTTTATGTTTTTTCTATTTTATTTAAAAGTGACCGGATAAAGCTTCTTTGGTTGTTTTTATAAACGGTAGTAAGTGTTATAAAACTGTTTTATAGTTACACTTTAACTCAAATTATGATTAGACATAACATGAAAATTAAAAGGGGGCGATGGATGTTAATCAACCTAAAATACGAGGCGATGGTCCAGAAAAGGTTGGGAACCACTGAAATAGAGTAACGTAATTTTTATACAGGGTGGCGCAAATAAAAGGGGCCCCGCTTAGAAGTAGGGATGGGACAGGAAATGCCTGCCAAGTCAAAAACCAATACAAAAACAGGTTTTCCATATGAAGCCATAGATTGCTTCAATATTAAGCCCAAACAAATGCTTGGCGAATTATTTGCCGGTGACTTCATTTGTGCATTGATCTGATCAACGCACACTTACACAGCTCGCATTAAGATCTGAACTTAGCAATAGTCCATGTGCAGCTCTAGTCTAGTAACAACCAAACCAACCAATGAAAAATCAGGTATTCCAAGTAAAGCCACTAAACACTTGAATAATTTTTGAATTCGACTTGGATTCTTTCAGACGGCTTCAATACTTTTTCTTGACAAGCATTTCCCTGCATTCGTAGCTCCTCTTTTATTTGTTCCATCCTGTATTTTGTTAGAATAATTTCTGAGCTCAGTGGTGAAAGACATAGGGTAATTTTTAAAATTCTACCAAACACGTTTTACCTAAGAAGCATAAGACTAACTTTAATTAATTCCACATAATTTTGATGTTTTTTCTTTCGTTTAGAATGCTAGTCAACTTGACCTTCTGAAAGAACTATTGGAACTTCAAAAGGAGATGGTTATTATGATGCTCAGTATGCTGGAAGGTATGTTAATATTTAATTTGCTTGTAACTCTGGTTTCAAACTTAAAAGAAGTGTCTTGCACAATCAGGCTCCATTCTGTGGGTAGTGTTATCATAATATAATTTATTTTTTCTATTTAAAAAAAAAAAGATATTTTGTTGTTTACGAGCGTGCATGGTAAGACCTCATTTCCTCGAATCCAGTTATCTTCAAATATGCCATCCTAAAAACCACAGACTATAACAACAAAGTTAAAAATTCTTTGTGTAAAGGAGGCTAGTGCATGCTAAATGCATAGATATAGGAAGTGTAGCAGATATGCCCATCGATTGAGCAAAATCCCCGTACAACGCAATACAAATACCGCGATTGTGTGATGAAGTCGCTTTTCGCCGTTTTCGCAATGCATCACGTTTACTGGTTGGCAAAAAACTGCTTTTGCCAAAGAGTTACATGCAATAAAAATTGCATTTTTAAAATGCTTCTTTTATGAATAAATACTTCATATCTACCAGAAGTTATCAAAACATATCCAGTGATAAACTTATTCTAGCAAAACTGACAAAAAGTTTTAACTAGCTAATATTTAATATATATTTTTTATTAGTCGAATTTATTTCATAGTGCCATCTGGTGGCTTATGGCACGTCATGGGCGAGCAGCCCTAGGGGCATATCTGCTCCTCTTTCTATATCTATGGCTAAATGCATATCATCCATTGATGTTGATCTTGTGTTAAATTAACACAGTTTGGTGTTTGTGGGACTGCCACACCTTGCATCTGGCACAGTCTAAAGTTCTGATTTTGCATACAATTTTGCTATTAGGAGGTGCTGAGTGCCTGCTCATGCGTCAGTGGTTTAAATTTAGAGGCTCATTGCTAATAGGTCGTTGGTAGCTCTAAAACTGGGCATAGACAGAGGGACCAGACTTGTGACATTGCCACTCCTTCTCTAAGAGGTGACCAAAGGCATTTTCACTCGTCAGTGATTGGTTTTATGTGACATGCCAAATGAATCACTGACAATTGAAAATGCTTTCGGAATGCTCTTGGAGAACGAGTGGCAATGTCTGGCATTCACACGTCTGGTCCCTTTGTGTATGTCCACCTAAATGGGAAAATAATTCAAGCTAGCCATTTCTTTGTAGGCAATGTTTTGAATGGCACCATTGGAAAGCAAATGGTGGATACACTGGTAGAGTCTGGCAGCAACGTGGAGGTAAAACATCCTGCCTTGTTTTCTACAACTTGTTGTAACAGTGTTGGAGACATAGATATCATAGTTAAAGTATTAGATTGGCAGATCACGTGACCTCCAATGCTAACGACGGGACACGCATGGAGACCAGAATAAGAGGGCAATGAGGCCAGTGTTGCCACCACTTTAAGGAGAAAAATGATACGGCATCATCGGAAAAATACAATTTAATTCTAAAATATCGTAAAAATACTAGTTGCATTTTGGAATCTTTTTAGTGACTTGAAATGCTTTTCTAGTATTTTTTTTGTAATTTTAGAATTTAATGGTATTTTTCCGATGATGCCGTAGCATTTTTCTCCTTAAAGTGGTGGCAACACTGGCCCCATTGCCCTCTTATTCTGGTCCTTCATGTGCGTCCCGTCGTTAGCATTGGAGGTCACGTGATCTGCCCATCTAATACTTTAACTATGATATCTATGGTTAGAGATCAGTGGTTCTTAACCCTCCGATCGTTAGACCTGGCCTTTTCCGCAATTTAAGCACCAGTCTTTCTAGCAATTATCATAAATTTTATAAAAAATAAATTTGTATTAATAGTCAACTTTTTCCCATTTGGGAACAATTTTTAGATCATTTCTTCAAAAGGTGAACTGAATTCCGATTTTCTAATTATTTATTTGAAAGAATATTTTTTTAATTTATACTTAGAAAACAAACTTATATTTCTACCCATTTCCAGGCTGTTCAGAAGGTTAAAAGTGTCATTTGTGTATATATGTGTTGTATAACTTTTTATATCAATGGGTAGGGAACTGGTTAGAAGCTCATTGCTTCAATGAGCTAGAAAAGTAATGAATTTTAGATTTTTAATAACAAATTTTGGTTATACAGTAAACTCCCGTTTATCCGGAATGCTAGGGAAATCGACTCTTCCGGATAATCGAATTTTCCGGTTAATCGGAAGTCGCCAAATAGTGTTACCAAAAATGCCGATTTTTTCGGAAAATACGAGATAATGGCTGTATCTTATATGCAAATAGGCGATGTTGCATTTATATTAATATATAATAGACTACAATATTTTGGTTTAAAAATATTAATATATTTATTAATTAAGAAAAAAATCAATCGTTACTTTCAAATGCTAAAAATCTAAATACATAAATCATCCAACCCATGGTCTGAAACCAGTAGAATATTTTAAAATGTAAACCAAAAACACTTTTTGCGCCAAATGTTGTCACCAAACGAAATGTTTTCTTGGAAAAAAAATCTGAAAAGTTTTTGGCGAGAAATCGCAATTTTGGCGAAAAATATTCAATTTTATCGCTAAATTCCGTCGCCAAATCGGAATTTGAAATTTTCTGGATATTTGAGCTTTCCGGTTAATCGAGAGCCGGATAAACGGGCTTTTACTGTATTTTATTTCAAATTTTGAATAAATCCTGTTTCAAATATGACAAGTAAAAACTGTTTAAATACTCCTTAATGGCATCTATTTAATTTATTGGTAAATAATAAGGAAGTTATATCAAAAAAGATTTAAGTTTTGGTATATTTTTATATTACACTTATACTTTTAATTCCTGTTAAGCTAGCTCTCTATATATTTAAAAAAAATTACTTAAATAACTACTGATCTTAACTGATTTATTTTATGTTCATTTTTAACTTCTGTACGACAAGCTGTAGTGTTCTAGTTAAATAATATTTCTTTCCATGCATGATTTAAATCTATTTCTAACTCCAAATTTGTAGATTAATTGTCTATAACTTAGGTATAGCTAATTTTGTTTTTGCCATTACTTTTTGAAGCTTTTTTGATAAAGGCGAAAAAAAGGAGCTTTTGGAGCATTCAAATGAATTTTCGAAAAAAAAACCCTAAATTATAAAACTAACTTCTTCATAAAGATGTTAGTTTTCTTTTGTACACTTAAAATCTTGAGTAATACCTTAATTTTTTACTTAATATTTCAAAGGTATGATATATTGTGCAAATTGGAAAACAGTCTTCATTGCTAGGTCATTAACATTTAATTGGAGATTTTGTTTAATTTATTCTTGTTTGATTAAAATTATTGCTTCACATTTATATAAAAATATAGACGGATAAAAAGACAGTAAACATATAATAAATGCATTACTTCTAATAATAATATTCAGGAAATTTATTTTGAAAAAATATTGTAGAAGTATCATATGTATATTTTTTAGTCTAGTTTTTGCTGATGTTTTGATATATTTTTACTATATTTTGAAAAACTATTTTTTGCAAATAGTTTTGTTTTTTCTCGTAGTTCTTTTTTTAAACTCTTTCCTTATTTTACAAGGGGTTCTGAACAAAATTTTTAAATTTAGATGTGCATTTTCACATTTTTACTGAACAAATTTAATTTTGTCCTTTCTTTTCTGGAGAATCTCTAGTTTTCTCTCCTTTTAAAAAAGTTGTAGTTGCCAATTTTTTTATTACATCAAGGTGCTGCCCTTATAGGACATTTCCTTTGTTGCAGCATAATAAAACAAAGCCTTTTATAAAGTTATGACTTCCAACAGGTACTAAGAGCTTGTGTAAAAAATATTTGAAGTCCCCCGCTTTCTTAGTTCAAGCTGTACACTGGTTTCAAACAGGCAGATGGACCAATATTCAAAAACTAAAAATTTTCGAATCGGCACCCTCCAAAACGTGTAGAAAACGCAAAATCATTTCCGATTTTCAACCCCACAGAAAACTTTCAGTACTTTAATTTCATTCTGGGTAATGGGGTTGTTTCACGGAGGATCTGGCAATAGCTCCGCGGTCTTGTTTTCCTGTCTCTCGAATGGTTGGTTGGTAGACCTATATTCAGGTTAGTGTGCTTGGTCAGCACACAAACCTGATTATCTCTACCAACCAAAACAAAAAAAATTCGAGAGACAGGAAAACAAGACCGCTGAGCTATTGCCAGATCCTCCCTGAAACAACCCCATTGAAAGCACAAATTGTGTAATATAGAAGACAATAATAATAATAATTTAGTTAAATTCCATGTTCTGAACCTCCTGTAAAATACCCCCTCTCTAAACTTGTCCTATTTTGATGTAGTTATCACTAACAAATGACCTCCACAGATTATACTGAAATTCTTCAACATGTTCCTCAAGCTGCCATCTTTGGTTTCTTCCCCAACTATAGCGGTATGTAGTTCCTAGTAACGGGAGGACATTTTTGAATTGGTATTTAGCTGTACTGGGTAGGAACTTTCCCAGTTTTTAATAAATGAAGAGAACAGGGAAAAAAACGCTTAATTTCGTAGAAAACTTTCCTCATCAGGCATCTTTGGCGATGATAGCGAGTAATCGCTCAAACTGGTGTAAGGAAACCAGTTTCTCACTTTCTTGTGCATCTTCTCTCACTGCAACCCTTAAATTCAGTTCCGCGTTTTATTCAAAAGACTGTATTCATCATCATGTTAAGCTTTAAAAATAAAGTACGATTGATTGAAAATCAGGGAATTTTTCTAAAACAATTAAGAGAAATTTTAAGATTCACAAATTTATTGAAAAGTCCTAAACCACGACTTTTCTACCTACAGAGATTCACGCGAGTCACGATTCCGACGCTTGGACTAAGTGAAGAAGAAAGAGAGAAACCGGTTTCCTGTCGCCAATGTCCGCCAAGCAGACACAATTACGGCACGACTCCTAATAAATCAAGTGGTTCTTCCCCTGTACTCTTCAAATATTAACAGCCAAATACCATTTGATAATGTTCTCTTTTTGGCGTAGTAGTTACCTTGCATAAATTGCTTTGGTTAACATGTATATCGTGACTAACTCAAAACTAACAGGGAAACTACGGCTTGGACAATAAATTACGGCCTCTGCCATATCCCTTTCAAAATTCTATCAAAACTAGGCTGAGTTAAAATATTTTTGCCTACCATTCGATACGAGAAATTCTGTGAGCAGCGGCCGTAATTTGTGTGAATATTAAGTGTCCAAAAAAAGTTTTGCGATTGTGGTTTCTGCATCTCGTCAACAGATCATCCTCAAATTCTTTGACATGTTCCTGAAACTACGGGAATTAACGACCTCGACTTCTTTCCAGGTAAATTGTTCTTTTAAAATTTATAAATGTCTCATCTATTATGTGTTGAGGTAACCGTAGATTAGTGATGTAATAAGGACCCTCCATAGAAAATTGCTATTGGAAAATGTAGTTTTGTAAAATTTTATTTTTCAAACAAGTCTGAATCAAAATGTTGGATTTTTCTGCAATTTTAAATAAAGAATAATCAGAGTCTAAAGAAACCCCTTATTTTTTTTTTTAAAAACTGAGTTTCAACGATCTTAAAAGTGCTTGGATTTTAATTAAGAGCTTTAAAATTAACTTTTTAAGGATGTTCTTAATTTTCATAACTTTGGTTCGAAAATAAGTCCTATTGTTCAAAATTTATTTCCAAAAACATGTTTTTATTTTTAGTGAAAAGTGCGAACCCTAGTATATCGCACTATAAAATTGTAAAATGCATTTTGTTTGAAACAACGATCAGTAATGCACTAAGCTATAATATGTCATTTTAATTTTATTTTTAAAAAGAACTCGGCCTATAAGTGGCACACAGTTATGTGAAACATTCATTTGTTTTTCTGAAAGCTAATGTTTTTTTTTTTTAAATTTATTTTGCAGGTTCATTGTAAAAGTATTTACTCGTTTTACTTTTAGGGGTGTAAATAAAAAAAAATCATGAAGTATTTCAATATTTTATTTATTTTCTCTACAATGGTAATATAAAAGTTAACTTATAAACCTATTTCTCAAGGTAAAAAAAAAATGAGGTTTAGTTTCTAAAATTTGTTAACAATACATAAAACTACTTTTGTTTCATTAAAAAAATAATTTAGTTAATAAAATAATGATTTTTTCACATTTATTTACTATTTTTGTGACAGCCAAGAAACTGCTAAAATTTTAAACAAAAAGTATAAAAGATCAAGTGAAAAGGTCTTTTTTTTTGTATTCTTTATTGAAATTCTAATGTTTTTCAACTCAGGACATTTCTTATTCATAATAATTTATCAATTGTGAGAGATAAGCAACATGTTGCAAATAATTTTAAATGAATACTAATAAACTTCAAATTTTAAAGTTTGGCAAACTTCCAAATTAATATATTTTTTTAAAATCATGTGTTGGTAGAAAACTCGACCTTCAGTTGTGGGTAACAGTAGAGAAGAGCATGTATGCAATAATGCTTAATTAAAAGGCATTAAAATTTATTGTAAATTAATTTATGTCTAATACATTCTGTAAATTGTGGATTTCAGGAAATTGATGCCAAGAACACAGGATGGATAACCGCCAAAGATTTCCGAAAAGCAATGGAACAACAGAAAATTTACACCACGTAAGAAAAGCATTTTTTTTGTAGGAATGCACCGAAGAAGTCAATTTTCAAATAGATTATTTAAAAACTTTCCTTTGAAATTTCATTCATTAAAATGGACAACTCTAACACAAAAAAAGTTATATTTTTTTGTTCAATTATATATTATGTTTAATAAATGAGTTTAAATTTTTCACTTCTGACACATAATATTTTAATTTATGTGTAGCATATTAAGCACAGTTGCATCTAAAAACAATGTTACTTTTCAAACTAAAATCATTTAAATATTAGAAAATTTAAGGTCAATAGACTATTGCAAGCTCTAATTAGATTGGTATGTCAGTAGCATTTTCTCAAAAAAGATACATAAAACAGATAATTTTCTTGAAAAGTCCTAATTTTGCTGTTAGATCACTTTAGTACTTAAAGTAGGATATGAAGTTGCTACTGTACTTGTTGCTGCTTGAGAACATCCTCAGAAATGAATTGCCATAAGAAAAGTTTAAATTCTTTACTGAAATTAATAGGCCGTGGATAGCCTAGTGGTGAAGGCGTCGTTCTCGGAATCGGAAGGTCCCGCGATTGAGTCCCGATACCACTGAAGACCCACCGAGTATATGCGGAGTACGTGCTCGTTAAATCTGTGGGTCCAAAAGTCCTGTGGGCGGTCATGGCACAATTTTTCCACGGGTACAGGTCCCTGGAGACTATTTCCCTCCCCTTCAGGGACATGTCTAAATTGCCGAGGTGGCGATAGATGGCAGCATCTGTCAGCACGATGCCAAGTCGGATTCTTGCCATGTAGTCTCTATACACAGGCATCTCTCCTCAGGAACCGCACCCATTTGCCTTAATCCTTTCCCGCTCCGCGGGAAGAGCTTGGATTTCCCAAGTGTCATTAGTAACAACAACAACTGAAATTAATTTTTTTACAGGGATGAAATTGAATACCTCATGGGTTGCTGCGAACCTAATCATGATGGCCTTATCGACTACTTAGAGTTTACGGAAAGATTCCATACTCCTGCGAAAGATATTGGTTTGTTTTTTTACTCAATAGAAGACTGTAAATAAACTGTGAAATGTTATATTATCTTAGATCTCCAAGTTAGATATCTAATTCAAAATTATTTTGGTTTTTGTATGTTTTTTACTCATCCAAAACAACGTTACTAAAAAAAAGACAAACAATATTTTATCTTAGATCTCTAAATTAGATATCTAATTCAAAATTATTTTGGTTTTTGTATGTTTCTTACTCATCCAAAGCAACATTAATAAAAAAAAAAGGACGAACAATATTTTTATGATTTATAACGAAACTGTGAATTTGACGATTGGATATATAATAGTTAAAAAGAAGTCATTTATACAATTAGTAATAATTATATACTTTTTTGTAGGTTTCAATTTAGCAGTTCTTTTAACGAATTTGTCAGAGCACATGCCTAATGATCCAAGGTAAAAAAAAATTACTATTGAAATAATCATTCTATGCTAAATATAAATAAACAGTTAAGCTTTTAATATTCTAAAATATGTGCTATTAAAAATAACAACGTGGGTATAATTTGCTGAATTATGCTCCATTAAATATCTGAACTGTTCACATTGACTTATTAATTTTAGAAAAAAAACAGTTTTTTTTTAAAAGTATTTTTGTATGGTACTTTGGAAAAATTATTATACATAAAACTTGATACTCTACAATTTAAAAATTCTTGATCATTTAAGTCAAAGCTTTAATGATGGCCATTGTTTTATCCTTATATTTTTAATTCTTAGAATACAATACTAAATACTCCGTCTTCTTAATTACTAGGTTATCTCGTTTCTTGGAAACTGCTAGCAGTGTTCTTAACTACTTTGAACCTTTCCTGGGCAGAATTGAAATCTTGGGTTAGTAGAAATAATCATCCAAAGCTATTTTTAAATTAAAAAAAACTATCTGCAATTGTTTTATTAAAGTTTTAGGTATGTATCATCATTTTTTTTATTTATAAAAAATGGTTTATATGTACTTATTTTCATTTTTAGGTGGAGCTAATAGAATTGAAAGAGTCTACTTTGAAATCAAAGAATCAACTATAGACCAATGGGAAAAGCCACAGATCAAGGTATAAAAGTTGTTTACTAATTCGCCAATTAAATATATTTTATGAAAAAAATCCAATTTTTACACTATAATTTTAATATCAGACGCATGCGAAAAGTTATACTTTTTAGAAACAGTGATAAAAAAATTACTTTTTTTCACCCAAAAGCAGTGAAAAAAATACTTTTTTTCACTCTTTTCATGAGATGCCAACATTTCAAGTAAAATTTCTATTTCATAAAATCCAGAAATTTATTGATCTGCTTTATTTATAAATATTATGCGCATGAATGTTATTATTTTTTTATTTTTGCATCAGTATCCATGTTCAAATGTTTGACTTTAAACTAAAAAATAAGTTTGCCTTTTGTAGTTCCAGAGAATTATCGATAAAAATTAGCACGTGAATTATTTTTGAACCAATGATATTTGATTTCTTTTACTTAATTATAAAAAATAGTGTATGAAACACGTATGAAAAGTAAACTTTTTAAAACACGTCATTATTTAATAAAATCCACTAGTTTTAAAAAGTATTACTTTTCACACTTGTTGCATAAATAACTAATTTATCTTTGAATGCAAAAAACTGTTATAAACGATTTTTTACTAATTTCATTGTTCAATTAGTAAATACATTTTAAAATATAATTTTAATATTTTTTATGTTTTATTTTTAAGTGTTGATAGAAAATATACTTTTAGACATAAGTCTAGTTTTATCAGTATTTTATTCAATACTGTATGGTCTGTCAGTAGAATAAAAAAAAACAGTTTAAAATGTTACAAAAAACACCCTTTTTTAAGTTAAACATTTAAGTATAACAACAAATTCCTAAATATTTAATAAATTTTTTAAAGTATGTTTAAAATTCAAATGATTGATCTTTATAAATTTGATTTCATAGTTGTGAGAGTTAAGTAAAAAAAAAACTACATAAATGCAAAATGATTTTTTTTCCAGGAATCCAAACGAGCCTTTTTCTACAGTATTGTAACAGAAGGAGCAGAGAAAGGAAAGCTGGAAACTTTTGTCAGTTTCTGCGAGGATGCCATATTTGAGGTGACATTTTCATTTTTGGAGGTTCCCCCTTGGATTAATCCATGTCCAAATCACCAAAATCTGTTATCTGTTTCTTCTCTTGATAACTTAGCAGCTCTGAGCCTATTAAGTCATTTTTTTTTATCTCTATTTTCTTTTACCAACAAATTTTATGGCAATCTACTTCCATTCTATTGTTTGATTGATTCAGAAAATGAATTCAACTCTTAAGTGCTCAAACCTATGTGTATTGTACTTTTTTATGTGTTTTTTGTTTTTTCAACGGAGCTGCACTTTTGGCTCAATCAGGCCTTTTGCAGACTCGGCATATCCTCCAGATCTAAGAGACCCATCTAGGTGGCTCTCGCTACCAATTTGTGCTGCTTTGTATGTACAAGTGTGCCAAGGTTTAATTTTACTGAGAGAACCCAAGCCAAATGGGTACTCGAGGGATCTTTTACATGCCACATAATCATGTGTGCTGACGATTTTCCCATCCTGAAAATCTGCCTACTTAGCTCAAATCTGCAATTTAGGGCTTATGTGAGGCAGGCACATAATGCCTCACAGCCCCTGAACACTTTTTATGTGTTCTAAAGTCAGGATTTGTACGCCTCCTGAAAAACTCCTGAATTTCATTTTTATTTTTTAAGGGCCCTTATAACACCTGAAATTTGTGTATCATCTCCTGATATCTGCCCCCCCTCTCCTGAAAAAATTGACGACATGAATAATTTTTTTCCTTTCTCTGTGGTTTTTTCTCGTACTTTATCAGGATGTCTACCGGTCGAAAAAGTCATGAAATTAAAACAAAGGTCACAAAATTTTAAAAATCGCCAAAAAAGGCGATTTTTTTCCCCAAAAAAAGGGGGTTGGCTTTTACACCAAAGCCTCAAATTTTCCACAACATTTACACCCCTTGTTTCCTTCAGTCTTGGTCTAAGTCACTAGACCAATACAATAATAAACACACATATTCCAATTTATTTCGCTATACCTCCCGAATTTACTCCCCACTCCTGAAAAACTCCTTAGAAACTCCTGAATTTCACTATCATAGATAGAGTACGAACCCTGTAAAGTTCATTTTCTTGTTCAGATGCAACATGCCTCCAGTATCTCAATGGAAGACGAAGAAGAAGCCCCCACCTGTGCATCTGCATATCCATTCCCTGGCTCAGACGACGAACCTCCGTAAGTCACACATTTGTAAAATGCTGCTTAATGTTGGAGCCAAAATTCCTACCAAGTATTTTTCCCTATTTGTTTTGTGTCGGTCAAGAGCGGATTAACTTTAACCGCAATATATATACTGTTTTTATGCAAATTTAAGTATGATAACTCTGTATATAAACCCTGACTGTGCTATTAATAAATGCTTCTTCTTCTGTTTTGTTCGAAAAATGTTTCGTAGTCATTTTTCTTCCGATATTAGTTGCATAGTAGCTCTTACCTCCAACACTTAACATCTTTACTGCAATTTTTTTTGCACCCCTCGAGGAAGGAAAATACAGCCCTATTTCGTAATAAGGGATGGTTCAAAGGGGGCACAGCGAGGTTTGTTTGTGTGTTAAAGTATACAGTAAGCATATATCGCACAAAAAAAATTACCTGTCAGCAAAAATCTTGTTTTTCAGAAAAATCGTCTGAAGTTTATTTTTTCCATTGCATTTCATTATAGAAAAAATAAAGATATGCTTACTGTTTTGAAACTATTCTACCAATTGATTTAATATTTGCTCTAATCGCCAAACATTTTAATTTTGAATATTTTAGCATCTATAACTTGAAGTCATATTTGTTCGATAGGTCACTTTTTTGCACGCAGTGCGATATAAAGCAGTATATACCCATTTAGAATTCCTGGAAAAGTTAGGGGATTTTTCTAGACTGTGACATTTTCATTTGGGGCTGGGAAGGACCTAGAATATTTTCCTCTATCCTTTGTTTTCTGAATGTAATCATTAGATTCTTAACAATGTACTGGAAAACAAAAATACAATTTTGTAAAAATTATTTCATTAAGTCAAGTTTACCTCCTCCAAGGAATTTTTCGATTGCAAATACTTTTTTAAAAACTATTAAGAATCCTGGCCTAGATGTGTGCAGTGGTTCGGAATCCCCTTTAAACAATAAGAGTTCTGAAAACAATAAGAGTTCTGACTAGATATGCATGGAAATGTTTGCTTTTAGTAGGGGGAACTAGAAGTTGTTTTTGACTAAAACCCCTGACAAAGGCTTTGTAATTTTTATGTTAGATAAAATATCAATATTTATTAAAAAGAATTATGTTTATTTAGTAGCCTTACATTGTCCATTCCAGATCTGCCTTTGATCCAATCAAGAAGGGTCTCAACTACTTGAAAGACCAGGTCTTGGGCTTCCTGTCCTATCTCACCCCAGCCAACATCAAGAAGCAGATCGCCATCATGAAAACAAAGACATTCCCAGAGCTCATCAAAGGATTCTTCTACATGTTCTTCTACATCATATTCTACATGGGATGGACTTTTTACTCTTGTAGCAGGTAAATATCTATATATAGGAAGTAGTTCTGACTGACTGACTCGTGTATCAATGCCCAGCTAAAACTATAAGTTATGTTTTTGGTTGTTAAATGTTTAGTTTTCAAAGACTCTTTTAATTTTAGGTTTTTGAAAAGAGTGAAGGGCCGTAATGTTGTAGATTTTGTAATCAGCTTATAGCAGTAGATCCATTTCTAATCAGCCATCGTGTTAAAAAAATAGCCTGTTGATAAACCGAATTCCTGTCTGGGCTGGGGAGCCCAGTCGGTTAAGCCGCTGGTTTTGCATGCGAAAGGTTCCAGACTCAGGCATTGCCAATATAACTGCTGACCTATAAACGGTTTGTGCAGCTAAAAAGTACGATGAATAATACCCTGTCTTAAGAGTTGTGTTGAGTGCTATTTGGTTGTCGGCTCGTCACTTAATTGTGATTCTGAATTACAACAGCTGTCGCCAATAGCCCTTGTGCGGCTCTAATGTGTCGATTATTCAACTAAACTCAACCCAAATTCCTTTACCCCTTGTTAACAGGAGTGTGTTCCACATGATCCTGCTGCTCATGGGCGGCCAGGCCCTGATGAACCCAGAAGAAGAAGTGGAGGAAGATCTCAAACAAGATGTCTGGGCTCGGCCGAGCATGTTACCCATAGAAGCCCCCCCACCGCCCCCTATAGAAGCCCCTCCGGTAGAAACACCACCAGCTGAACCTGGAGCTGAAGGGTCCAAGGAGGAAGGAGCGGAAGCCAAGTAAGTTTCACCGGTTAAGTTCTTTGGCGGTTAAAATCTGGGCTCTTCTTCGGTTTAAATATGTTATGCTCTTTACCAGTTTAAATGTGTTAAGCTCTTCACCAATTTAAATCTGTTAGACTCTTTACCGGTTCGAACCTCATAGGCCATTTACTACTTTAAAAAGTTCTTAGACTCTTCAAGGGTTTAAATATGTTAGACTATGCACTAGTTTAAATCTAAAATGCTCTTTACCTGGTCACATTTGTTACGCTCTTTGCCAGTTTAAAGCTGTTAAGCTCTTCCCTGGTTTAAATCTGTTAAGCTCTTTGCCTATTTTATTATGTTAGGCTATGCAATATTTTAAATATGTTTTAGGATCTTTACTGGTTTAAATCTTCTAAGCTATATATTTGTTTAAATCAGTTAAGCTCTTCCGCGGTTTAAATCTTTTAAGCACTTTGCCAGTTAAAATATGTTGAGCTCTTTAATCTGCCATGCTGCTCTTCGGATTAAATCTGTTATGCTCTTTACTAGTTTAAATCTTTTAAGCACTTTGCCAGTTTAACTTTTTTTTTACTGGAATCTAAGTAATCTTAGTTATTTTGACTGTAATCTAAAATTCGTTATATTTATGGAAAAAACGGTTCAAATTTCAGAAAAGACGTGTCTCCCGGTGGAGAAGAAGGCGAAGGGGGTGGGGAAGAGGACGGAAAGAAGCCGGAAAAAACTGAAGAAGCGGTGAGTCTATTTCTCACTCTTGGGCAAACAAAATATAAATTGGGTCACACAATTTTAACATATTTTATTCATACATTAAGTTTCGCTTATTCGAATGTTTATAAAAAAAATGTATGATGTGTAAATAAGAAAAGAATGCATTGGATGAAGACAAATTGAACTTGCAACTCCAGATTTTCGAACGTCAATATTCTTATGCACTTCCCTATTTTTATTCATTTCCTTCCGAAAAATGAAAAAACAATTATTTTTATAATATTGTGCAAAAAAACTAACTTTTTCAAATCAATAATCGTGGCAAAAGTGATGCTTTTAACGAAATCGTGTTTCAAAGTTACTTTTACGCACTAGTGCGACAAAGTAAATAAGAGCATCTGATTAGTGTAAAATTCTTTATTTGAGCGAGATATTTTATTTGGCGGCTTTGTGATTGGCGTAAAATTCTTTATTTGAACGTAATTCTTTGTTTGGCGTCTTATTTCCAATGCCAATCTAAGAAATACTTTTTGCACATGATTTTAAAATAATCATTAATATAAATAATCACCTTCAACGTGATAATAAAATAACTAATAAGCCAATCAATAAATGCCAATTTAATAAATACTTTTTTTGCACGTTATTATAAAAAATAGTGTGTGACAACACGTTGAAAATAGCTTTTTTTAAACTCGTGAATTTATTCAACTCGTTTAAAAAAAGCCTTACTTTTCACACTAGTTGCATAAATAACTATTTTGTTTTCTTTATAGGAACCTAAAGCAGATTCAGAAGTTGCTGTGCAAGATCAGTACGTATATATTTTTATTAACCCTCCGGGGGACAAGCGAATCGACCGAAGTGTGAACGTTTTCAATGCATGATATTAAAATTTAAATTTTTAACTGAAAATTTAATTTTCTTCCATACTTCAAATTTTAAAATTAAGTAAAAATATAAATTTGTAAAAATTATATCCAAGTTCCCATACCAAATCAATACCTCTGGGGGTGACAAGCCAATTCTGGGGATCCTCTAGTTGGCCTCTGTCTCTAAAAAATTAGATGGATCCACTTATGTGTGTTGTGTCTGCCTTACTTGACGAAGGTTTATAAGCGGGTCTCTGACCAAGCACACAAACCTGAATATATATGTCTACCAACCAACCAAAAATTATATTTGTTGCTGGAAATGCTGACAGTAAAAAGATTTCCCAGCTGAAAGTCAGGTGACGGGTTTATACGTCTGTATCCCTCAGATGGTTAAAATACAGAATATTTCTTGTCCCAGATCCCAGGCGGCCCCTCCCATGATGATCCTGACCGAACCTGTTCGACCGACTGAAACTCCCGCCGTTGCTGCTATCGATTTCAAACAGTACGGAAGGAAACTTGTTGTAAGTGGCAATTTTTCTCTTTAGTGCCGTCTGCTAGAGTGCAACAAATATGAGGACCATAAAATTTTAGGCTTTATTTAAATGAGAAAAAAATAAAATAATACTTCTATTATTATATTTGAATAAATCTTCGATTCAAAAAGCAACAAAATAAAATGCTCTTCACAAGGTTGAATTACACTACATAACTGACAATTATATTCTAGTTACAATGCTCCTTGGAGCTCCTTAAGAATTTACGATGGTAAAAAATTTGGCCCAGAAAATTTTGTCCTCATTGAGCAAAGTTGGCTAACCTTACAATTATACAAGTTTACTACAGCATATATATAGTATGGTACAACTTCATTTATAATATTTTATAACTATGATAAGATTTTAGATATTTGTTTTTAAAAAAAACCACTTTATTCCCTTTAGAGTTTCTTGGCTCGCAATTTTTACACCATGAAGTACCTGGCTCTCGTTATGGCTTTTGCTATCAACTTTATCCTGCTCTTTTATAAGGTAAGGCTTGACAACATTATTTACTTTAGTCCTTTTGGAGCTCCTTAAGAATTAAAGATGGTACAAAATTTTGCCGAGAAAATTTTGTCAAAATTGAGCAAAGTTGGCTCATTTTATAACAGAATCGATTAGGTATTCATAACTTAGAGGTGGGGCCAAAACCAATTTCCTAATGTGTATATTTCAAGCAATATTACATAGTATTTCCAAAAGTGCTTGCCAGGGCTAGGGAGCCCAGTCGGTTAGGCATTCGCCTAGCATGCAGAAGGTCCCAGGTTCGGGTCCGAGCATCGCCAAAAATAACTGCGGACCTATAAACGGCCCGTGCAGCCAAAAATGTCCGACGAATAATACCCCGTGCAGCGGGAGTGCGCGTTAAATATCCTTCAAAGTCCTAAAGCGGCGTACGATGTTGCCCATAACGGTTGCGTTGGGTGCCTATTCAGGTGTCGGCTCGTCACTTGACTGTGGTTCTAAAATACGACGCCCGTGCCAATATCCCTCGTGTAGCTCTAGTGCGACGATAATTCAAACTAACCTAACCAAAAGTGCTTGCTATTTGACAGAAATAATTGAATATTTCTCAAACATTCCTAAAAGCCCAGGCATTTTTAGATTTTGGTCAATTTAGCTGATCATTTGCTCATACTTTTGAATGCCTACGTTCTTTACCTCACTACCCTGAGGGATATTGTGTACTGTGACATTTTATCTATAAACAGGTTGAGAATAACAGCTGGTGTCTACCCATCTGGAATTCCTGGAAATGTCAGGGAATTTTTCTGGATTGGAAATGTCAGGGAAAACTCCAGGAATTTTTCATTTTTCAGAAATAAAACCTGGAAATTTTTGGTTTTTTTTTTTAAATATATGTATGTAATTATTAGATTCTAAAATTTACTGCAAAACAAAAAATATTATGTGCTTTAAATTTATGTTGTGCCCCAGTACATGTATAGAATTTCACATTAATAAAATCTCTGAGAATCAATTTGAACTTCAAACACATATTTATAGTTTTATTAAAATGCATTTTCTTATAACTTCGATATGTAAAATGCATAGTTAACTTTACTATAATGTAGCTTCTTCTAAATAAAGGGTATTTTTCGATTGCAAATAGCTTTTTGAAAAATTAAGAATCCTGGCAGCGCTGTATGTACTGGTTTGAAACATACTTTAATCACCAGGGGTTCTGACTCTTAGATTTTGCTTCATCCAATGACTTTAGAGCAACACAAATGAACCTTCAGCAATGCCTGGAAAATATTGTTTTTGGTATGGAAAACCTGGAAAAGTCAGGGAAGTTTCAAATAGTTTATGAGTCAACACTATGCCTAACAATGTCCCATCTTTTTTCGCCCTTGGTGACCACTGATTTTATTCTGGGTGCTTGCTTAGGTGTTGACCTTAGCACTTGACCAAGGTTCTAAATTACATGCTGTGTTAAAACTTACTGGCTGTGTTAATAGCCCTCACGTAGCTCTAGTGCGACGATAACTCAAACTAGACTAAACTGGCTGTGTTAAAACTTTGGCTGTGTTAAAGCTTCGAGGAGGCTAGAAGTAGACGGAAACATATAACCTAACCTAATGATATTTTATCTACAAAACATGTTAAAACTAAACAATTTCCCTTCAATTTTTCTTAGGTGACCATCCCAGACTCTGGCGAAGAAGAATCCGAAGAGGGGGAGGACGGCGACGACAACGACGACATCATAGGCGGCTCGGGTGGGGGTGTGGATGACAGCGCCATCTTGGGGGAAGACGAGGAAGATGCGGAGGAATGGGTCGTGATAGAGGAGAAGGTCTTCTACCTAGAACCCATCATACGACTGCTGGCCGTCTCTCACTCCATACTCTCGCTGTGCATGCTCATCGCTTACTACAACCTCAAGGTAAGAGTAAAAGGAGGAGTGTAAAAAATGGTATAGTCGAACCCAGTTAACATGAACTCGAAGGAAAAAAAAACATTTCGTGTTAACCCAATTTCATGTTATAACCGTCAGGAATTCATTTTACATTGAACTCGCGAATAGTTTTTAAAAAAATAAAATTTTTAAATTATTCCAATTATAAAATGTAATACACTAATAATGCGTGTATACAATTAGTAATTCAATTAATATAGTTCATTTGGAGTAGTAGACAATATAGAAAAAATTAGGAACAGGAACCAATTAAGAACAGGAATTGAATTTAAACTGACGAATCATCGAAGATATCGTGACTTTCTCAGAAGTAGAAGACAATTTTTTCTTATAATCTTTGTCGCTTTTTCCAAAAAAATAGTTTAATTTGTTCTTCGAATTATTAAGAAAAAAAGTCAAGTACTGAATTTTTGTTCGGGTTGAGCAGCCGCCGAAAGCTATTTCGTGTTAAGATATTTTTTAGCATTAGCTTAAACCTTTATAAGCCGGGGATTTGCTTTCAGTTCATCTTAAGCAAAATTTTGTTTTAAGCGAGTTCACGTTAACAAGGTTCAACTGTATTTTTAAAAATGCATATTTTAGTGTTTAATTATTATATATCAGTATTAGTTTAAATGCTTCCTAGGCATAGATGTAAATCATCTTTCCTATAGAGGGTGCAACTGCTCTAATTATGTAACTTCTAATGATTTAGCAGAAATAAAATTGATTTCAACAAAAAAGGAAGCGTTTTTGATTGCTGTGCATTAACCAACACAGGGTTCGTACGCCTCCTGAAATTCCTGAAAAACTCCTGAATTTCATTTTTTTCTTTTAAGGGCCCTTATAACTCCTGAAATTTGTGTCTCATCTCCTGGTATTTTTTCCCCCCTCTCCTGAAAAATACTTTACTTTATTCGGAATAAGTCTACGTGCACAGTACAAAAATCGAGTTCAGACATTGTGATAATAGTTAATGTCCTGGAATGCACCGCACAACTCTTCAGAAGAATTTTTTTTTCTTCTGTTTCGTCATTTGAAGTGAAGTGAAGTCACTAGACTAATTTGATAATAAACAAATATATTCAATTTTATTCCTTGTTTATCTCCTGAATTTACATTGCTGAACTCCTGAAAAACTCCTTAGAAACTCCTGAATTTCACTATCATAGATAGAGTATGAACCCTGCCAACAGTTTTATTAAGATATTTACATGGAAAATGTAAATTGAGTTAATGTGGAGAAAGACTAACTTAAATAACTACAATTCTCTGTTGAGCGGTGCAAGCAAAAGACAATTATAAATAAAATAAATAGAGGCATAAGATTTTTAGCCTACTTTTCTTTTTTTAATTCGAAAGAATTTAAAAAATGAAAAAGTAGGTATTGACATGCGGTCGATGTCCGTCTGTCTGTCCGTCCGTACCCCCCTTCCAAAATCGGTTCTATCAATCGCATCTTAAAAATTCTTTTTTTGTTAGAAAGCTATGACCTCAGAGACCCAACTTTCATACTTTTTGTCCGCCTGTCTGTACGTCCGGACGGACATAAATCTACTATCTGTCGGCGAATTTCCCATTGAATTAGCACTGAAATTCAATTTTGAGTAAATCACTGTTGCCAAATTAACAATGGCATGAGAAACTTTATTTATTTAAAAATATTTGAAGCAAAATAATTTTTGCATGAATCAGTTTCAAATGACATCATAAAATGTAGCACAATGCGATTCTTTGATTGTTCATTAATTGTTTACCAAGAAAGCGTCAAGGCATATTTTTTGCATACAATTATGCTTAGTTTTAATTTACATTTCTTTTTTTTTAATGTAGTTTGGAGTAGTTTCATTACTTTTGTTATTAATAAATATTGAATTATTCTTTGAACTACAAATAAATCGTGCAGACGATAAATTATATTAAGTTAATTTGAGAAAGAATATTAAGGAAAATAGTTGATTTTGGTTTTTAGGAGTTTAAAATTATAGCTGGATGTTGTGTTTATCGATTTTTTTTCGAATGTGTATAAATCTAGTGTAGAAACGGTTGTTGATGATATTTACTGTTAGGAACTTAGTAGAATTTCAGTAAGTATTTAAGTAACAGGAAAGTAGGCTATTTTAGTTCTTTAAGAACTCCGATTTTTTTATGTTTTCCTGTTTTTGAATACTTTATTGGAGAAAGAAAAACAGAATATAGGATCACTTGCAACTTACACTTTTTCGATTACTTGACTTTTGTGATTGAAAGTTTTATTGTTTGCTGAGGTTTTTTAATATTTTTAAAGCTCGTTTTAACTTTATCTAGGTGCCTTTAGCCATATTCAAAAGAGAAAAGGAAATTGCTCGTTCGGTGGAATTCGACGGATTGTATATTGCGGAACAACCTGCTGAGGATGACATCAAAGGACATTGGGATAAGCTCGTCATAAGTACAAAGTAAGTAAAACTATAATTTAAAGAAAAAGTTCTTAAAGTACAGCTTCTTTTTAATACTAACCAGTTACTTATAAGTTAAGTTACTTATAAGTTATAGTTACTTTAAGTTAAGTTACTTATCAGTTATAGTTACTTTAAGTTAAGTTACTTATAAGTTATAGTTATTTTAAGTTAAGTTACTTATAAGTTATAGTTACTTTAAGTTAAGTTACTTATAAGTTAACTATAACTTATAAGTAACACCTAGTTATAAGTTACTTATAAGTTATAGTTCCAGTTACTTATATAAGTTAAGTTACTTATATAAGTTAAGTTACTTATAAGTTATAGTTACTTTTTGTACAAAATTCTTTATTTTCCAGATCATTCCCTTGTCTCTACTGGGATAAGTTTGTCAAAAAGAGGGTGTGTACATTTATTTTTTTATGCATGTCATTCTAAAACTAAAACTGTACAAAAATATTTGATACTTTATAATAAAAACTAGAAATAGAATCAAATTAATGATTTATCTATCACATTAATTTGCCTTATAGTTATTAAGTTTGAAGAACAAAAATCTTTCAGTACTAGAACAGAACTTAATGGTGCAAACAATAGAATTATAAAACTTTCTTAGATACATACTATAAATTAAATTACGTTTTTCTTTTCATTTTTAAAGCATGAAAATAATATACTATGTAGTTACATTTAAAAAGATTTTAGTTCAATATAAAGTATTAGACAGATTGTTTTCTCAAATAATTTTTAGAAATAAAAAAATCTGAACACAACGTGTTCTGCCTTCTGAGTCAAATGTACATTTCATTTAGGGTTAAAAGATTCGACTTTAGTGAATTGAAACCAATTTCTGCCCTCAGGTTCGTGAAAAGTACAGTGAAACTTTCGACTTTGACGCAATCAGCAACTTGATGGGCATGGACAAGGGCAGTGCTTTCTCTCAGGAGGAGGAGCCATCTGGAGTTTTCGGAATGTAAGAAACATTGATGAAATTCTTTTAAAGCCACGAAAGTTAAATTACAGTCTTCTTATATACACCTGATGATACTTAAGATAGATAATTTAATTAAAATTTAGTACTAATTGTATGAATTGTTACTATTTTTTGTTCAATTCTAATATTGTTTACTCAATAGCATTGAAAGAATAAATATTATTCATAAAACTAAAAAACTAAACTACTCGGCGCAACAGCAACAGCCCATTACTGGGCTAAGGCCTGCCGTGCCCATTTCAGCTTTCGTGACCTAGGGCTCTGGGGTGCTATGCATATGTCCCGTTGAGGTGGTCAGCCTCACGGGGAACCCCCAGTGTTTAGTTCCCAAGCATGCTTGGTACCCATTTTATTGACCCATTCAAGGGATGAAAGGATGGATCAACCTCACCCAATCCAGAATTCGATCCCCGGACCTGTGGTGTGGCAATGCAAAGCACTACCACTCAGCCCCTGGGCCTCAAATATTATTCATAACAAGTATAATCTAATTAACCTTTTCAGCGGCCTTTAAATGGCAAAAATCTATGGTTGTTTTCCCTGTTTAAAATGTATTGCTTTCAAAACAGGTAAACAAATTACAGTGAAAGCCAGGTCTAATGTGCAGAAGGTTAAATTATTTATATTAATGGTGATAGTTTTTTAAGTGGTTCCAATTCCTTATTCTGCCACTTTTGCCTGTCATTGTTATGATGGTTTTATTGGCAAAATAGGACCTAGTATAAAAAATATCCAAAATCATAAGGAATTTTCACTGCAATTGGTAAACAGTATTCAAAGATTTTATGATTGACAGCATTTGTTTTTGACAGGATGGTAAAAAAATATGTTCTCTTTTAGCATAACAAGCATGGATTGGAAATATCAGATCTGGAAGGCTGGTGTCACAATAACTGATAATGTGCGTACAGTCCTTTTCAATAGTTAAAAAAAAAGTTTTACATGATCCATTTAATATTTACTGTAAAATACATTATGTTTTTAAAATCATAGTACACATAGTTTATAATCAAATTTAGAAACTGAAATGGAATGTATTTTTTGAAATCCATTTTGTAAATATGAATTAATGTACTAAAAAATATAATTTAAAAAAATGCACAATTTATTGCATTATGCACAATTAATTAAATGCACAATTTAATTATTTTCCGTAAGTGAAATGAAATAATATAAACTTGCCTTATTTCAAAACTATAAAAACTTTCCGAATTTCAAAAGTTTTACTCTTAAAATGTATTCCGAAGTGAATATTTTATAAGGGATGTAAACTTTCATTTCATGTTGTTTTTTTGCAAGAGCACTTGATTATACATCATTGGCCCCCATGCTAAAGCATGAGATTCAGGGTTCGTACGCCTCCTGAAATTCCAGAAAAAACTCCTGAATTTCATTTTTATTTTTTAAGGGCTCTTATAACTCCTGAAATTTTTGTATCATCTCCTGATATTTTCCCCACTCACCTGAAAAAATTGACGACATGAATCATTTTTCTCTACTCTCAGTCGGTTTTCTCTTGTACTTTATCAGGATGTCTACCGGTCGAAAAAGTCATGAAATTAAAACAAAGGTCACGAATATTTAAAAAATCGCCATAAACGGGGGTTGGTTGGCTTTTACGCCGAAGCCTCAAATTTTCCACAACATTTGCACCCCTTGTTTCCTTCATTCTTGGTCTAAGTCACTATACCAATACAATAATAGACACACATATTCAAATTTATTTCGCTATACCTCCTGAATTTACATCGCTGCACTCCTGAAAAACTCCTTAGAAACTCCTGAATTTCACTACCATAGATAGAGTACGAACCCTGGAGATTGGAGCAAAAACATAAACTGAAAACTGAACTATGAAAAACTAATGCAACTAAATACAAAACAAATATAAAACTGAATGCAACTAAAAACAAAACTAATGCAACTAAATACAAAAATGAATGCAAACATAACATAAAATCAGTCTAAGGATGCCAATTGCATCCTCTCCCGCCCATATCGATTGTACAAGTTTTTTTTCATTCAATGAAGGACAATTCAGTTTAGTTTAGTTTGAATTATCGTCGCACTAGAGCTACATGAGGGCTATTGGCGACGGGCGTCATATTTTAGAACCACAATCAAGTGACGAGCCGACACTTGAATTGGCACCCAACGCAACCGACATTAAGTGCGACATCGTACGCAGCGCTGGGACTTTGAAGCGTATTTTAACGTGCACTCCCTCTACATAGGGTATTATTCGTCAGACATTTTTGGCTGCACGGGCCGTTTATAGGTGGTCGGCAGTTATTTTGGCGATGCCCAAGAACAATTCAGTAGATGATATTTGTCCATTTCACTGTTCTGATTGCTGCAAAAAATACACAAGGGACTGTTATACACACCGATGCTGAATAGATGTTTAGCAAGGCAATCATGTCTAAGCGAAAGGCCGCTACTGCAATTGATCTTGGAGAGTCTGTGATTTTATCGAGTGTGTCCTTCCATTTCTTGTTCTTGATTTCTGCTAATAATTTCTTTTCATAGTTTTTCTTCACCGCACTTTTTATAATCCTTTTAATTTTTTAATTAATGAAAATGGTACTTCACTATTACTGCAAAATATATGTTCCTTTTTTGGCCATCATTATTATGCATTGTTATTATTCATTTATGTTATATTTGACCAGAAGTAACACTTTTTTAAAGAGTTAACTTAAATTTCCTTGTTAAAATTATTCTCTCTAATTTAAAGGGGGAAAAGTGTAACAAATCCAGAAATGAATGATTTGAAGACTACGAACTAATTTATAAAAAAATTTGAATTTCAGGCCTTTTTGTACAACACGTGGTACTTCACATTTTCGGTGATGGGAAACTTCAACTTTTTCTTTTTCGCGGCTCACCTTCTCGATATAGCTATCGTCATCAAAAACCTTCAAACCATTTTGCAGTCGGTAACGCATAACGGAAAACAGGTAACATAGATTGTGATGTTTTTCAATATACTTAGGGTGACCGGGCGGGTTGCATTTCGCAATACAGTACTACTTTTTCGGGTTTTGTCCTGTTGTTTCAAAGAGTCCTAAAATGTGTAAAATTTCCTGTTTTTTTGGATTTGTACTGCAAAATGTTCTGCATTTTACCTGATGATTAAAATTTCTCAATTAGAACCATAAGTAGGATTTTCTTGTAGACAAGGTTTTCTTTGTTGACAATTCTTAGCAAGACCAGAATAAAGCGAGAGAACTATGAGGTTATGTACTTTCAATCAGTCCGTAGTCTCTCATAAATGGCAGGCAAAAGCTTTATTACATTATATAACTAAAAATTTATTAAATAATTAGTTAATTCTTTATTCTAAACTGAGTAAGTGATATGCACCATGTTACTAGACGAGTCAATTACAGGACTAAACTACATTAGTTCCATATAAAAATTAATTTTTCAAGAAACTTTATTTACAGTCCCTGGACAGACGCACTGCAAGATTTCATGTATCAATCAATGATGAACAAAATACCTTTAGAAGGACATTTGTGTTCCTAAACATGAGCTATTGAATAGAAAATACTATCTGCTATACTTAATACATATATCAACTTCTTTTTTAATGATATGGCATTCTTTGGTATGTTTTCATCATTAATAAAAAAAATACAGTGCGTCTAATAGTTTGTCCAGGGACTGTATGTTCAAAAAAAATTTGGGTGATTGCAAACAGCCCTGATATATTGCTCTAAACTATTTTTCTCTGGTTCTGTAACATAGCTAGGTGCCTTTAAGTGTGTGTTTGTTTTTTAGTTGATGCTCACTGTAATGCTGCTGACAATCATTGTGTACATCTATACGGTTATCGCCTTCAACTTTTTCCGCAAGTTCTACGTTCAAGAAGAAGAGGAAGAAGTGGACATGAAGTGCCATAGTATGCTGAGTGTAAGTATTACAATGAGAAACTCAGGGTTCCTGTATAGTCCTTGAAAATTCTTTAAGACTATTTTTATTTTTGAAAAATTATTTTTAACCCTCTGACAGGTAAGCAAATTGGCTAAAGTGTAAACTTGTTTACACTGCGGGAGATTAAAATTTAAATTTTCTGTGGAAATTTAATTTCCTTTATTTTTTTAATTGTATTTCTGTAGCAGATAATTATAAATGACTTCTCCATACTTCACATTTTTTTAAAATTTAGTGAAGTTATAAAATTTATAAATTTTTAAGAAATATATATGTTGCTGAGAAGCCTAAAAGTAAGGTGAGGGGTTTAAAAGTCTGTATCCCTCAGATGCTTAAGTACTTATAAATGACCTAAATTAGTAAAAAAGCCCTTTTAAAGTTCATTTTACACTGAGTTTTTGAAATTCAATATTACATATGTCACAAAATATTTTTATAGAATTTCTTAGTTTTTAATTTAAAAAAAAGCCCTATTTGTGCTTTCTTGTAATAAAGTTGTAGGTTGCTTTAAGTGTCGTCTGGGACATCAATATATTTACTTAAAAGTTGGATAAAATTTTGAGGAAAATTTGTGTTTTAAAAAGAATCGGATCAACTGGAATTTTATATTTTGTTATATTATTTCAAATTGAAACTCAGTTTTTTTCAATGTATTTCAGTGCTTCGTTTTCCATTTATACAAAGGCGTCAGAGCCGGTGGTGGTATTGGTAAGTAAATTTCTTATTCAGCTTAAAAAGTGATATCAAAATTTGAACTAGCCACAAAATTAAGGCAGAAAGGTGCCCATCTCCATTAGAGGTCTGGGACATAATCCCACAAAACTGACAGGCCGCAATCCTGACACAAGAAGTACATATTTTGTAAATCCTTGATTGTTTTTTTAATTATAAACTGCTTGTTCTCTTAAAAATTGTTGTGTACTATTAAATATTTGAACTCGGCACAAAAAACACCATTCACTTAGTACATTACATAAGAAAAAAATATATGTCCATCAGGACCACATAACAAATAAGTGTCCAAATTGTAAAACGAAAACACTCAAAAAATTAACATAAACAATGGACTATTTTAAAATACTCGTTAGTTATGTTTGTGATTTATGTATAAAATGCATTTCGAAAAAAACATACCTTTTTTGGGACCAAGAGTATTTTATGTTTATGTATAGCAATAAAAGAAAAATCCCTCTTCCCAAATGCAAAAAATTATTAATGGAAAAATTAGTACTTAAATTGTCCTTAATTAAGCTATTTATTGATTTTTTGGGATTTTGAACCTGTTAGGATTATGTCAAAGACATTAAATAGAATGGACTGCTCATTCAATAGTAAAGAAGCTTCCAAAAACGTCCTCAACATCAGAAATCGCCAGAGGAGAAAGGTTGCTACATATGGCAATTTATCGCTACCGTTTCGTTAGAGCTATGCCAATTGTCGCCAGACATAAAAAACAGGTAATAGTGGCTTGCAAACCGAAATGGTGACACACATTTATTTCCAAGTCACATGGGTTTACAAAAACCACTGCGCGGATTTTAATGTGTTTCGTAGACGATAATTTTTAGCTTTTTGCTGCTATTTGCTTTCATTCGTTTTATCTCTGTTAGATGCTTAATTTCTGTGCAGTTTTTAAAATGTAAACGGAAATTAAAAAGGGATCTGTGATACTTCACAAGTAAGATTGTTTAGATATGCATATTTAAATTAGCCTTCTGCGCCACATGATCAGATCCACGATAAAATAACTATTAAAAAGAATTTTAGCTGTTTTTTTTAAATGGCTGCAACAAGATGCCAGAAGTAGCAATCTTTTTCATCGAAATAGCAATTCAGCTTTGTTCCTTTCCCAACTTCTTTTTCATACCACTAGATTGTCGGCCTCATCTGTTCAAGTCGTTGCGGAAAAACTCGCCATGGTCAGGTCGCAGTCACTTGACTGCTACCCGAACATGAAGAGGACGCTTTAGGTTTGCCAATGGACAGTCCATTTTATTTAATGTCTCTGGTCCGGATCCCCTATGTTCGACATACATGTCCCCTAAAGTTTCCTCTACAATCAAGATAGCTTAAGCCGACATTAGATTTTGTTGCCATTGTGTGAATCTTATTAATTAATTCTATTAATTTCTTTTTTCGGCACCCATTTTGGAAGTAAACTTTGCACACGGTACTTCCTTTGCACCCGAATCCTTCAAAACTTCGAACTAAAACTAAAGTTCTGTCAACAATTCTCACCAGCAGTATAAATTCTTATATATCTTTTAACCAATCCCTGCTCATAAAGGTGGGACAAATCATTCCAGTGAGATTCGACGAACAAGACATCACTTTTGCTCCTACTCTCAACCAAAAGGACCTGTGATGGCTGAACACAATATTCTTTATTCTTATTGTTATGTAGTTTGTGCTGTATTAGTTTAATTAAATGTCCTTAAACCTTTGATCATTCACCATTCTTCTCAACAACACCGTACTACGCCTCACCATGAAATATATTTCAAGAGGATTTTTATTTCGACTATTTGAAAACCATATTATAAAATTAAGAATTGTTTACATTAGAATTTCCCGTTTTCAGGTGATGAAATCGACCCTCCAGACGGTGACGATTACGAAGCCTTCCGAATCCTTTTCGACATCACCTTCTTCTTCTTTGTTATCGTCATTCTTCTTGCTATCATTCAGGGTAGGGGCACTTTTTACTTTCTATTACCTAATGTGAAATATAAGATAATGAAATGTGCGATGTAACCTAAAACCCTTATTATAGCTACGTACATAATATCTTCTGAATTTGATCGAAAGTAGAGAGTCAGTAGTCGATAGCGGATAGATAGCACAATTGGGCAATTTTGTCGTGGAATGTTTCGTGCTATGCTCATAAAGTAACATGTCAAATACTCATTTTGTTTTAATTTCAATCTTATTTCTGCTCCGGTATGAATTAAAAAAATAAATAGGTTTAATACATAATTAATAGATTTTAATTAATTGTAATGGGTAATTAGTGAATTTATTCATCTTAATGGATATGAAGAAAAACTGCTTCCTGACAACCTGTAAATCCATGTTATTTCTTGAATTCGGAAGGCATTATTATATAAGAGGCTATGACCTAACCAAAGTGCAGCATTTTCTAACTCATCAAACATTCATAAACTATTCTCCTTTTTCCAATTAGGTTTGATCATTGATGCTTTTGGTGAGCTGAGAGACCAGTTGCAATCAGTGGTGGATGACATGGAAGTACGTAGCATTCAATTTTAACTACAGAAATGACAAATTCCTTTACATTTCAAAAAATTTATAGCATTTTATGTTATTAACCAAAAACTGTTTACTCTACAATTCTTCAAATAATAATATTTTAAAAACTTTTTACACTACAAATGTACCATTTCATCATAAATTTTAAATAGGTAAACCTAAAACCTGAAATTCCTTAATAACCTTAATATTTTTTTCTTCAGTCGAACTGTTTCATATGTGGAATAGGCAAAGACTACTTTGACAAAGTTCCCCATGGTTTTGATACCCATGTGCAGAAGGAACACAACCTGGCTAATTACATGTAAGTATCTGCATATAGGGACTTATCAACTAACAAATTTACTGTCTGAATTTTGGTTTGTCCGTAAAATGTTATTGTAGTTTAAAAAAATTTACATCTCTTTTAGTTACAAAAGTGGGTTCAAACTTAAGCATAAAAATCAATTATATTTTAGGCGAAATGGGTGTGGGTCTCCAAATTAAAGTGCCTGTGTTAATCTAATGGGGAAAAAATGATTGTCTAAGCCACATTTCCCCGGCTGTATTGAATATTTTTACAAAAGTTTTTTTTTTTATATTATCAATGTAGCTGACATAAAGGGCTCTTACAGCTTGACTTACACATTTTCGTTTACATTAGGTTAGTTGACCATTTGTGAGAAAAACTGTAAAATGAAGTTGTAAATAAGAAAACTGTATAGTGAAATGGGACGGTATGAATGAGGAACTGTAAAACATGAATAGAGGTTGTTAACCCGGCAGCACTCGCAAGGGGGTCTATCGGACCCCACGCACATTCATATTTCGAATTACCCAACTTCTCACTTTTTAAAATTGGTCGAACCCAGAGTAGCTGTCTTTAAGGTCACCCACTAAGGAAAGGAATGATTATCTTTCACATTCCGAAGGCGGTTTTAGTAGAATTGTGGTTTTGGGGTGTGAAAGACCACACGCGAGTGCACGCGGTTCTTCATTCTAGTTCAAATTGTCACGCTACTTGTTCTACAATGAAGAGACGGGAAAATATGCGAAAATTGTTAGCAGAAGTTTCTTCGGATGATAAATCTACAAACGAATCAGGAGAAGAAGCTGGTGATGCTCTGGATGATGATATGACAATTGATTATCTTCCTTGTTCCGATAGTGAGTCTAATGAATTGTGGGAAAATGAAGACATTACTGATGATCCTGTGGATACGATCGCTGAAGTGATACATTATGTGAATTATAATTCCGATACCGAAACTTCTCCATAAATACCTTAAGTATGTGTTAGAAAATAGCTTTTAGGTAAAAATTGTGCAAGTTTTGAACGTAAAAGTGATATTTGAAGGAAATTCAGTGTTGGGGTCTAAAGTACCCCCTTGCGAGTGACGGTGTTTCTCTTGGGAGCGAGAGTGCTGCTGGGTTAAAGTGAATGTTAAATGAATGTTGTGAAGTGAATATTTCACAAAGAAACATGTGAAGAGGTTATAGTCAAACTGATTTACTCTTACTAATCTGAACATTTTCCTTTTTTCAGGTTTTTCCTCATGCATCTTATCAACAAACCGGATACAGAGTACACCGGCCAGGTAAGTGCTCATCTATTTTAGGCTCATAATCGAGCAATGTAACAGGAGTTATCAAAAAAAAATTTTATAATATCGTGCAAAAAAACCTTACTTTTTCAATTCAATAATCGTGGCAAAAGTGATGTTTTTAACGAAATCGTGTTTCAAAGTTACTTTTACGCACTAGTGTGACAAAGTAAATAAGAGCATCTGATGGGTGTGAATTTTTTTTATTTGAGCGTGATATTTTATTCGGCGGCTTTGTGATTGGTGTAAAATTCTTTATTTGAACGTGATTCTTTATTTGGCGTCTTCTTTCTAATGCCAATTTAAGAAATACTTTTTGCACATGATTTTAAAATAATCATTAATATAAATAATCACCTTCAAATCGTTTGAACGTGATAATAAAATAACTAATAAGCAAATCAATAAATGCCAGTTTAATAAATACTTTTTTGCACGTTATTATAAAAAATAGTGTATGACAACACATTGAAAATAGCCTTTTTTAAACTCGTGAAATAATTTATTCAACTTGTTTAAAAAGCCTTACTTTTCACACTAGTTGCATAAATAACTATATTACTTATGCATTAAACATTAATGCCTGAATAAGAATGACTGTGGAGTCAATTTTAATTGGAAGGGGTTAAGGAAGTTTGAAGTTGGTGCGTTATGAGATGACCTTATGCTGAGTGGTTACTGTTAAACTTTTCATTTAAAAGAACTGTAAAATAAAAACTGCTGGTCAAGAATTTTGGGATTTTATAAAAACATTATTGGTGGATAACAGCAGAGTTTTATCAGCTAAGGTTAATAAAACAAGGTAATAATAGTGCTGGTTATGCAATGGTTTATGCACTGTACAAATTTGGTGGAACTAAAAAGCATTGGTAAAACCCAATAAGGGGGGGGGGGAGGTTCTAACCTCGTCCTATCCTGGCTGCACCATTGATCTCCATTGAAAGTGTTAAATAAGTTGAACTTGAAAGGTTGTTTTTCTGTTCATTGTACTATACTGTTATGTTTAAATCTTAAGCGTTTATTAGGGGTTTTTCCTGGCACCTGTTTTGGAATGGGACTAAATCACGAAATCAATCCATAGAAAGCCTCTATATTACATTTTCCAAATACATCAATGAATTTTCTGTGCATTTTGCAGGAAACTTTTGTCAATAGCTGATGTATATTGAAAGTGTTAATTTTAACTTGAAAAGTTAATTTTGCACTCACAATAGTATATAGTTAAACTCATAGTTTCCTTGCACAGAAGCCACGACCACGTGTGAAGCTATAAAATGCGCGGAGCAATCAGATGAAGACAAAATAAAACGGCTGAAATTTCCTATTCATCTGATTGCGTTTTATAGCTCCGCCCATGGTCGTGGTTTCTGTGCAAGGAAACTATGAGTTTAACTATAGTTTACTGTTAAGTTTAAGTCGTCAGCTTTTTTTACCTGTCACCAATGTTATAATTTGTCTAAATCAGGTTACCACATTAATTGATAACAATACATTTTTTTTAATTTTCTGTGTATTTTACAGGAAACCTACGTTTGGGAATTCTACCAGAAAAGGTGTTGGGACTTTTTCCCCGTGGGTGATTGCTTCAGAAAACAGTACGAAGACGAACTGATGGGCGGAACCAGTTAAATATATTTCAAGAGAATCTGGTGAAACACAGTCCCTGTTTCGATCGGGAAACTATTCAAAGATGTGTGTCGACAATGTGAATAAAAGGACTGTTGAAAAAAAAATGTCAACACTTGTTGTGAAATTTTAATAATTTATTAAGTACGCAAGGTGTAAATTGCAATAAACAAGTGTTTGTCCTGTTGATGAACTATTTACGGAAGTGATGTTTTGAAGAGTTTAATTAATAAAATGTTTCAAATTGTAGAGATTTTTTTTTCTTAAAGAACAGACTTAACAGATCTAACATATTTTTTTTATTTTCAATTACCTAATACATAAGGCTATGAAAGTTTTGTTCAATGGAGCCGAAAATCCTAAATGGTGATATTGTGTTTTACGTGTTCATGTAGAAGAAAATGATATATTTTCACATATTATACAAAGAACAAACTTGCGAGTTTTGTGAACTACATATGTGTCGATGTAAGAAAAATATCTGTAACTTTATAGCTATATCTTAGTTTATTTAAAACACGTTAGGGATTTAAGTATTGCAAGAAATAAAAAAAAAATAATCCGAGAAAAATGAGAAAGTTTTCTTTGCTTTGCTGTACAAGCTACGAAAGAACAAAAGAAATTATTTTGATTATTTTGGGGTACCTTAAACTAATAATTTCAAGAGTAGTATAATTAGGTATATGAAAAAAACTTAAATTAAATTCTCTTAATTTTCTGACACGTTTCACTACAAAATAGTAACAGATCTACTTATTTTCGTAAGCATGTCAATTATTAAACATGAAAAAACCCTTTTATGTTTTACAAATCATAATAATTTAATGCTTGAGGGCGATTGGTCGCAGAAACAAAGAATCCGATTCCTATTTTTTTTCTTAGAATAAGAAAATCTAATTTTGGTGCTGCCATCTATATGTTACAAAAAAAACTACAGGAATATATTTTGATTTTCTCATTTGTGGTGCTGCCATCTATAAGTTAATATAACAACTATAAGAAAAAATAGATTTTAAAATTAGGATTTAAGTGTTTAATAGTTTTAAAATGTTTTTTTCTTTTCAATGGTTTACTTCATTCAAAATAAGCCTACGTAGCGAAACTGTGTATTTTTCACAATTATTTTGTAGTTTACATTAAAGTAGCATTTTAAACAAACATTCAAATTAAAAAAAAACTTATACAACTATAAAATTACAGTTTAACTGCATAATTGTATGTAAATTATTAAAGATGCCCTTCAGCAAGCAACAATGAATTTTATTAGTCCATACATCATCATGCCTGATACAGCAAAACTAAATTAAAAAACAGTCAGTTTCTCCATTTCTCTTATATTTTAAGATTTTTTATTGTTTTAATGTGCTATGACAAGTTGTTCACAAAACTGTGCAGAGATGACAAATGAGCATATAAAGCAAAACTTAGGATGTAAAGCGCTGAAAAGCGAAAGAAAATTCGATTTCATTTTCACAAATTTCACACATTATGTAACAAAAAAAAAACTTCCTAAACCTCATTCCAAGCCCAGTTTTGTGAAATGCGTGTTTGTCAAAGCGCACAATAAACATAAACTCTAAGTAATAACTCTAGGTTCGTTTATTCAAAATTGATTTAGAGATTAGGTATCGCAATATTTGAAAAAAAAAAATTAAACTTAAGTCTTTGATAAATATTTACATTCTTAATTGCCAAAAGGTAAGGGACAACCAAACAATGTTTCAAACTTACTTTAAATTATGATGTAATGATAAAACTTTGCCTTAATGCTGTCAGTTTCTTAGAAATATTCACTAGACCCTCCATTGGAAACCAGCGGCCCTTCACTCTTTTCTTTTTAAACTATAACAATTTTAAAAATAACTTTCCCTTGTTTTAGCTTCCACACTACGTTTATAACGTAAAAAGTGGAAGGTATAATCGTTCAGTCCGTCCGTCCGTCTGTCACCCACTTTCATAGAACAAACTACAAAAAAACGGACAAGTGTGATACGTCAAAAAATTCAGCGAATCAAAATTAGAATACATTGAAAATTTCAGAAAAGAATTCGAATTCGAAGTACTTCAATTATTTAAAAAAAACGGCAAATTTGAATGCTCATTTAAAAAGCATAAGAAGCCATTTTTATTAGAATTAAATCACCATTGTCATTCGCAACAATCGCTCGAGAAACTTTAATTCTTTTAGACCATAAATTAAAATAAATTTATTTTTGCGACATCGATCCGTTTGAAATGACGTCAAATATATTTCACTACGAGATTCTTTGTACGTTGATATGAAATATTTTCATTCTATTTAAAAGCGAGGAATATTTCATATTTATTCTTTGAAATATTAATTTTTGCAAACGATAAGTAATAATTATTGAATTTCCGAAATAAAAAAAATGAAACCAGCCAAATTAAGCATGCAAATGTTTAATATAGAATATCTATGCTGTGTTTGTCGTCTTTTTACCTGTTAAACACAACTGTTGTGTGGAAGCGGGTTAAGTAACAGATTCTGTTACAAACGTACTTGTTTAGTTTTCTAAACTCTTAGAAGAATAAAATTTCATTGTAGTTAAATCACTTAAATAAGCAGCTGAATGAGAGATTAAGATGGAAGAGATGCTGCGGAATTATCGATATTTTTTTAATAAAAAAAATTCATTTAAAGATTTTTTGTTGAAACAAATAAGAGGAACACTTGCTTACCGTTTTTGAAATCTTCAATAAACTTTTTTGAATTCAATAAACTTTTCCAGAATGGTTTGTTTATATTTTGAAAATTACCTTTTAGACCAAAATGTTTTGAGAATTGAATTCAAGAGTGGGATTCAATAATATTTAATTTTTTGATTCAGTGAAGTATTTGTAACAAGTTATGCTTAGATATTTCAATCTTTTTTAAGCAAGTATAGAATTTATCATTTCAAGGATGTAGACATAGTTTTTAAAACCACTGTTTAACTGTAGTTTTTTCGTACTATTTAGATTGATTATGTTATGCTGATTTGCAACTTCCTTTTTAAATTTACAAATTCATTTTTAAGAGTATGAATTACAAGTTTAAAACAAAATTGAAACGATATTTAATTAGTTTTAGGTTATTGTTTTCCGTTAACCTCACGTATTTGGGAGTAGTATATGCCCAAAACTTCAGTTAAAATGATGGCTTAACTTTCTACTTAGCACAGCAAATATTCTAAAATTTATTTTGCATTCAAATTTTTATAGATTTGACTGAAATATTTTATATTCTACTATTGGAATACTTAAAATTGAGTCAAATTGAAACTAAATGCTGCCTATTTAAATTTATTTTCAGAAACAATTTTTTTTTATCGATCAGATTTAAAAAACGGCGCTACTTTAAATAGGAAAAATGCTAAGGAATTACGGGGTATCCACTTTGTAGCTACGAGTTCTCTTCATCCAAAAAATAAAAGTCACAAGCAGGTGAAAATTCTATACTAGATTTTATTTGAATTCAATTTCACAAGAGTATCTGTTTACATACATTTGTTATCATTCACATAGGCTTGTAATTACATCCATCTTTATTTCTTTTACAAAGAATGTCACAATACCCCGTGTAATGGGAGTACACGTTAAATATCCTTCAAAGTCCTAACGCTGCGTGCGATGTCGTTGCGTTGGGTGCCTACTGAGGTGTCGGCTCGTCACTTGACTGTGGTTCTAAAAATATGACGCCCGTCGCCAATAACCCTCGTGTAGCTCCAGTGCTACGATAATTCAAAACTAACCTAACCAAAGAATGTCATAAAACATGAAATTGTCAGCCTTGGGATTTTTATCTATTTGAATATGGCCCAAAGCAGTAGAAGTCCGTCGCTGAAAGCCCAAGAGTAGTTCTAGTGAGACGGTTTTCCCTAAGATGGACCAACTAGGTAAAGGTCAAGTTCGAAAGATCCCCGAAATTTTAAAGGCTCCACTCCCCTGTTCTCGCGAACACTGGCAGTTTTAACGACCACTGATTGGTTAATGTAAATATTAGCTTCCCAAAAAACCAATCAGCGTTCGTTAGGTAGAATTATCGCACTATAGAGCTCTACGCTCGAAATAAGTCTTTGTCAAAGCAGTCTTTGACCGAGCCAATAACGACCATGGAATCGAGGCTTGCAAGAATGTAAAAGCGTTTGTAAACTTATGTACGAGGAAATTTCATTTCATACGAATGCTTTTCATTTGAACTAAATAAACTGAACAAGAAAATCACATGTACGCTAATATACACTACTCAAAAGAATTAGGGGAATGCATGGTTAAAACCCTTTCACCCCCAATGATCCCATTTGGAATCATCAGCTTGCGATTTTTTTTCCTCACTTAGTTGAGCTCGCACTTATTTATCGTTAGATGAAAGAATCATGTCTTTTGAAGAATTAAAAAATGTTTGTTTTACTAAAATAAAAAATATGAAAAACATAGTAAAATAAAATTCACTCCCAAAAACTTTTAAGAAATAAATTGACCCTAAATTCTTGACTTGCATTCTTAGATGATTAAAAATTTATTTTAACTTTTTTTTAACACATAAAAATTTGAGAAAAATATTGTTAAATCTTATTCAAAAGTTACGATTCCAATTTTTTTACCCTTTAAATTTTAGCTAAAATATTTTTTAAAAAATTCCCTGTTTTTTACCATTTCATTATGGATGCATAATAAATTTATTTCACAAATTTTAGATTTTTCAAATAAAAAATAAAACGTTGGAAGTGAAAGGGTTAACAAAAGTACGCAAAGTGCTCCCCTAATTGTTTTGAGCAGTGTACAACACTAATAAGCTTGTAGAGTATAACCAACATTTCATTTCTTCAAAATAAAGTACCCCAAAACACTGAGGAAAATTTCCAGTATGTGCCTATATAAAAAAACCCTCGTCACTTGACCATGTTTTAAAGAGGTTCGCCGCCAATATCAGGTCTAGTGCGACGTTAATCTAAACCTGTATATTATACTTGCCTCCCACTCGGTGGTCGGTAGACTTGAGATCTCCCAAAACCTGAAGTACCAAGAACATCAAAGCATTTATTACATTACGTGGACATTTTAGACAAAACTACTTCCACAACAATAGCATTAGATAGTCTGAAGTTCAAATTAATTAAATGTCAAAACGTGTTTTGAAAAATATATGTATTGTGGTTTAAACATGTCTTACTACAGACATTTTTGCAATGGGATTAATTTTCGAATAACAAAAAAATAGTATAAAAATTCTGAAAGTTTCCCTTTGCAGTTTTTACACTAATTTCATAAAGCTTGACATTTAGTAGCCCTGCCCTATCCAAAGTTAAATAAGCACAACGTGAAGAATTATGAAGAAGTGAAGCATCAACCGAAATAAAATATTAAAATTCTAACTTCAACAAAGAAATGTGAAACATAATTAAACACGGCTAACTACAAATTAGAAAGTTTTTAAACAATTTCGATTTTGTAAAATCAAGTCGCATAACAAAGTTATAAATTAATACATTTTAATTTTAAAAAATGCATGAAAAAAAAGACAATAGTCAGGGGAAGTTTTTAAGAATCTATAAACATATAACACTTTTTACTCAAATTTAGCAAATTGTTCATGAGCCTATAGCCTATTGGCTAAGCCCATGAACAGTTTGAACAGGGCAAAGTAGTTATTATAAGAAACTGCACTTACCCACATTATAAAGACTAGAGTTCGTGGAAATAAAATATTGCTTCAACGAGGACCCAACTTCAGATTTCATCTTGATGTGGAAGTGTTCAAATCTCCTAAATAGTAAATTCAGCTAAAACAAAAGCTTGTTATATATAATTGTATGTTATAAATGATTGTATGTATAAATGTATGTCTTGTTATAAATGATTGTATTAAACGAATTTCACAAAGTTCTGCCGAGTCTATTTTAAAACCAATTATCAACCCAAAGTCATGAAAAATCGGTATTACTTCTAATTAAGATTTATAAACATGTACGTACACATGTTTTATTTAAATTACATACATTTTTATCGTACAACTATTGACTAACAACTAGATTGACTCAACTACAGCTTGTCTGCAATTTATTGTCGTTGATTTGTAAAAAATAAATATGTTTTGTAACAAAACTACTAATCGATATTTAGATTGGATTGTGATTTTAGATGTTTATTTGAATAAATGTCAGTTTTAATCAATAGTATTTACGACCCATAGTATTGAATTAGTTTCGACATATAAACACATAGTATTTAGGCATTAGTGCATAGTTTCCACTTTACTCAAGAATATCCCAAATGCGAACACGCAGAAAAATATTTGCTAAGCAGTTGAAAACTTCCAATACAATAAAAAGAACTTACTTACCTAACTTAACATTCAAATATATACATGTGGGTTCGGCAAATAAATCAGGTAGGAACGGTTAAAAGTAAACCTACAAAAGTACTAACTCGTTTCAATAAACTGCTTTGACAGATGCGGTACTTTTCAATTGAAACAAAGTAGTGAAAATAGTGGCTAAAAGTTAAACCTTTATTTTATCTGTTGGACTACTTAAAATAGATTTTTTATAATGCATCAGGTATACCATTACTTCTTGTACATCCAATTTGAAAACCTTAAGGGGACACAGTACCTCAAATATGGCAAAAATTGCGATTTTTTTTTATTTGCTAAAATTGAAGTTTGGAATCTTTTAAATAAGTCTACCAAGTTTTAAAAGTGTAGCTATATTTTTGTTAAAGTTATTCCACTTTTTATGCCGAAAAGTAGGATAAAAATGCAAACGAATGAAAACTTTAAATGTGTTTTTCTTGGTGTTCATTTTTCCTTGATGACAAGTTTTTCAAAACGCGAAGGCTTTTTTAATTATTTATAAAAGTCTAAGGAATTGTGTATGCAGTCTGTCAAATATGTTAACATTAATAATTGACATTAAAATTGTTTTATAAAAAAAAATTAAAGTCGACAATTTTTAAATATGCTAAAATAATTTGGGATTTTCTAGATAAATATATATTTTATAAAACAACTACTGAAGATAATTTAAATTT